>NMUG010005423.1:0-13145 GCA_002855965.1 Monotropa hypopitys | reverse complement strand
TAATATGGAGGATGCCGCTTCTACCGTCCCGGGTGAGGAGGGGTGAACCAACCTCCAGCTCCGGGGAATTCCTTTTTGTAAACAATGTTGATAGGATGGAAGCAGTTATGGCGCACTTTCTAGAGAACGAGACTCCAATCATGCAGTGGCAGACTACTTAGCATGCGGGAGGAGCAGGAACTGGTTTGATCGAACGTTTTCATAGGCTGCACTCTTCGGAACCAACACCTAGGTCTGGTTGTGATACCATCTTCAAGCACCAAAGTGAACCGGTAAATTAGTGAATACCAGGAATAATATAACAAAAATATGTTTTTGCAGGCTCAATCTGGGCATAAATCAGATACTTGACAACCATGCAACAAGTTCAACCAAAAATCCCCCACATACAGTTTGACGTTTTACAACTGTCTATCATTGAAAAGCTCCACATAGTAAGAATGCTCCCACTCAAGAGGCCAAGTAATCAGTACTTTGGAGCTGGCTTCTGGGTTGGCAGCAATCCGAACCGCTTCTTCAGAAGAACTCTTTGCCTTGAAAATTTATCATCAGGAGAGAAGCGAGCTACAGTTGAAAATGAAAGCAAAAGAGATCAACGATGGGAGAAACTGGGTAATGAAATGAGTGAATTATCCAAGCAAATAAGTGCAAGATTCGGATCTGTATTTCGAATGACGACCACGAAATATCATACGTAGCACAACTCGGTATGATATTAGTACTTAGTACTCAATCCAAAGGTTGGAAAGAACCGTGAAATTCCGGACGTACTTTTCGTTAAGAAAAATTTGGGGAAATTAACTTCACAACACACTGGAAGTAGTAAGATTCATACACCTGATAAGTATAAAAATAAAGTACCTGGATGAGCAGATTGTGTAGCCAATCCAAGGGGTGATTCTTTCTACACAGAGGACATCAAAACAATCAGTGCAGCAAAATAAATATCAAGATAAAACATGCCTGAACATTAAAAAATGTCCTGGAAAGATGCAAGGTCCTTTGTAAGAGTAAGAATATGTGGACGAAGGAAAAGAGAAGACAAGAAAGCTGTTGTTAACTTAAACCAATCAAGATATAGTTAATATCCAGTGCATTGCCTGCACATGCAATGAAGAAAGTGCTAATACCTGGCAAATATCCAGTGCACTGCATGCACATGCTATGTAGAAAGTGCTTTCACAAAAACACTAAGGGGGGTAATTTTCATTACTATTGACATAAACTACTTTGTAAGTTGGTAAGCATAACCATAGGTCCATACCAAGAGTTTTTGTGACAACAATGAAACTTCACTCCATTTTCAAGACTAGATTATTCTAAGAGTTGTCAAATCAATTCCAGATATAAACATGGTTCACCAAATTCGAGGATTCGGACACAAGCATACTGTTCAAGGCAGAAGATGTATAATTATCTATCAATGCTAGATAAGTGCATTAAATCTGTCAATTGTCCCCAAAAAATATTTCTGCAAATATTTTGGCTGTTTTTCTTGTGCGTTTTTTATTAAAATTCAAATATATGTTAACGACATTATGCATCAAGTATCTAATTATAATTGGATAAGACAAGATCCAACACATTCTTCAACAGACCAGACCCAGTGAGAGTTAGAGATGTTTCTACTAAAAAGGCCACTTTCATTTAGGCCATGCACAAGAAACTTTAAAAGCCTTCTCTAGCAGTTGGGATAGCCATATCCATCAAAACCATCAGTACACTTAAACTTTTCAACCTAATGACCCTCAAAGTTGAGCTTTGTACATTTTAGCTGATGAGTTGAGCATCAAGAATCGTGAAACTTAATGAAGAAACCACAAATCACTTCACCACTACTTGACCCCAAAATGATGCGATCTAAAATATCAAGTTTTATAACTTTGAAATATATAAATTAGACTAGTGGACAATTTTTTGGTGATTCATTACTTCCACGTCTTGATGTTGCACACATCACACCCTCAAAAGTGCCTTTGCTAAACCTCAAGCATCAAAAAAACAGAAACAGAACCCCCCTTCCCAAATGTTCAAATCAACCAACAAGAAAACAGCTTAAACACCCAGAAGGATGGCAATAGACAAAAGACAACGCCAATTCGTTTGGAACTCCAAGATATGAAAAGTAATAACATAACATTGTCTAATCATCATCTAATCAATAGAGTGGAAGAACGGGCAGGATGACATACCTTAGTGGTGTACACTTTGTCACCGTTCTCGTTTATGTAACACTGAAGATACATTGTGTCAAAATATTCACCTGTTGCAACAACATAATAGTCACAAGCAGTTGGCACCCACATACGTGGGTGAAAGTGAGGGAGCGGGTGAGCGGGTAAACTATTAGGGGTATTTTGGGTAAGTAAAAAATCTTCACAGCTTCAAAACCATCACTCCCCCTTTATATATAGTATATAGATATAGTATATAGATAGCGAGAAAAACCGACAGCAGCTGGACGTTAATGCTACAAAATAACAGATACCCTAGATGCATCGAGATCATAATTTTCCAGAACCCTTTGGGGGAAATTGGAGAGAAGGGATGAAAGCATGAGGTTTTTTCAGAATTAGGGTTGGATTTATCTTAATTTCAAAACAAATCTCACGCTTTCTAGCAAAATCAGCACTTATCCCTTGCTCAACGTTTACTTTATCAAACGAAAAAACAGAGGACTACAAGACAAATAAATCAAAATGAAGAGTGAAAACTCAAGAAGGTTACCAGATTGAACGGATTCTTCTCGTCACTGTAAACCCTAAAGATTCCTGAAAAAATCGACAAAAAATATGACCGAAAAGAATTGATTTGAGTTGTTTTTCATAAAACTGTATATATTCAATTTTATGAAAAACTGTTCGGATCGACCCCTTTCCGATCATATTTTTTTATTCCTCGTATATACCCTTAAAAATACGTTTTAAACACATTGAATTATTTAGATCATAAAAAATTGACCGGAAGAGAAAAAGTCCTTACGGTTTTTACTACTTTTGAATTCCAATGTGATCATTCAAATCGTTAATAATATTTAAATCGATAAAATATAGGATGCTGCAAAAAATCAACTCAATCGGATATCGGTAAGTACTTGATTTAAACAGTTTTACATAAAAGTTTCTATCAGTTTTTTATGTAACTGTTTGGATCAAGTATTTATCGATATCCGATTGAGATGAATTTTTGCAAAGTGCTATATTTTATCGATTTGAACATTATTAAAGGTTTAGATTATCACAGTGGGACTCGAAAATAATTGTATTAAGCATTGATAAAAAACCATTAATAAGAAATATTAATGACTTGAACTGTTCCATATATATATAGCTATTTATGTCAAATAGTAATTTTGAAGCTTATACGAGTAGATTTGTAAACTAAATTTAACGATGACTACTGTCATTACTTTCAAAACTTATACGAGTAGATTTGTCACGACCCTGCACTCAAATTTGGGAGAAATACATAATCGTAATTAAAAATGCAATGCATCATGTGGTTAGTGTCTGCACGTCGCCTAAGATCTAACTTTCAAACATCACCTAAAATTGTACGGTCAATATTGTTCAGTACATAATTTTGCATGTTTTAATAGCATATCATTTCTCAATCCATTGAGTTTTAATTATTTTTATATATTTTTATGCAATTCATGGATTAACCTGTTTAAATATGAGACACGAGAAATTGCAGTAAAAATGCGGCTTTTGTTAATCTCCGAACATATTTAATTAAGTTGTGGAAGACTCAGAACGTCAAAGAAAGAGTTCGAAGGCCAAACTCAGATCAGAACCTCTAAATATTGATACTAAGGAACAAGTATTATAGGTACTAGCTTGCAAGAGAAAATTACAGGAACAAGTATTACTGGTATTAGCTTGCAAAGGAAAAATTACATAAACAAATGATACCAGTACAGACATTACTTGTACTGGTACAATTGTGGCTGGAGCTACCGATATTCTCTTGCTCAGTTTCCACCAAAGCACATCATTATCGATACTCACCCCTAAGTACCGGTACTTAAAGCCTTCAGACATTTTTACTAAACTAGATATTTTTTACTCTTCTAAAGGTGTTTTTGATAATTTTATGTGAGGGAATTATATAAGAAAATATAGGGTTTGTATTTAGGGGGACCTAACCATCTATTATTCATTGGGCAACTTCTTTGAGGTTTTAGGATTATGGTGGGTTAGGTTTTATTCTTTTTGCTCTTGTTCTTGGGGTCTTAAATACAATCGTTAATTTTTGCCTTTGTTCGAAATGAAAATCTTTATTCTTTTCATTTTTTTACTTATTTATTTTATATTATTACTAGCAGTTGTGCCACCGACAACATGGGTGTGCAAGTGGAAGTAGGGTTGTGGGTGTGCAAGTGGAAGTGGGGTGCGCAAGTGGAAGTGAGGGTAATTTTGGAAAAAGGAAAAATTGACAGGATGACAAAAAATTGTCAACACCAAACAATTGTTCTCCATTTATATATTAGAATAGATGTTGGATTAATCTTTCAAGGTTTGATTCAAAGGCAATATTCATTCCAAAATCAGAAGACAATCAAGATAATTCCTCTAAACTTTGTTCTTGTGCGGTATTTGATTTTCTTGGTTGATTCATCATAAGAAATCAAATTTGAGTTTGTATATATTCTGGATTGGTTGTTGATAAATTTTATTTTAGTACATCCAATGCTTGAATTCGTGTATCATCAATCCTAGGAAAACATATTTTCCTGTTTTAATCAAGTTTTATTGAATAACCATCTTTTTTATATTTATTCTTAGTTTCAATGTGACATCCTCCATTGAAGGGATTCGTGGAGAATCATCAAAGATGCATATTTAAATATAATTTTTTACTACAAAATTTTTCATTAGATGGTCGTGGCTGGTAACACGATAGTCGATGTGTGTTTTTAATGGAAGAAATTAATTGTTCTTTGCTATAAAAGAATTGAACCTATGAATCTTGCATGTGTTCCTTAATTAATTTTTTATTAAATATTTAGGTTAGTAAATCACCAAACCATTGTTCTCATTCTACTTCACCTTTTCATATTCTTTTACCAACAATAAAATAAGAGTTTCCTTCCAATACCAATTCTAGATGGATTCGACCTTGAACTTTTGAGAATTTATTATACGCGACGATATATTCTTATGCTTGGAAAAACTATAAAATAGGTTAAACAAGAATCCAGTAAATCATATATGCAAAATAACCACAAATAAATATGATAAGGAAAGGTGCATCAAAGACGCAGTTGCACTCAAGCCACATTTGAGTTGCATATGTACCTCGTCTCATACCAAGGATCAAACCAACATATTTCTTACTGTCAGAACTATGGATAGATAGAATATTTACATAAGGATCAAGATGTAGTCAATTATACATAACTTACACATGCTAACATCATATAGACACTCTACGTGGAAATATACAAACCTGGTCTCATGACCACTAATCAATAGTATGTGGGACAGAGCATGCAAGCTTGTACCTCTTCTAAATGTACTTTAATGGATACAATTTTTCGGTGGATTTATACCATTGGCACAAAGTATGTTTGGCATAATATCTGTAATTTTCATTTGTTTTGCACTAGGCTTCGTGGCGTATAACAACCATGTGCTCTACACTAGAATGTTAGCCTCGACAACCTTACCATTCATCAATGGCTCTTGGATCAAACTCTAGAAAATTCTATGATTCCCCTATGCCAATGAGGAGTCGTTTTAACTTTAAGAGTTTCTAGTAAAGAGTATTCCTAAACTATCAAATCCAACAATCAAGGCATATATCATGTGTAGATGTGGAATTACAATTCCATGCATTTCTCATTACACCACCACACGATACATATTTATCACTATAACAACAATTCAATGCATGAAACTTTATCAAGAGCAATAAAACAAAATATTATTGATTCTGTAGTGACTTAGATTTTCAAACAATTTCTTAAATAGAATTATAGCCGTTATCGGGTCCCATGCGACGAAATTCAATGGTTTGAGGTAGTTGGAGTTCTCGGTAGTGAGTTTGTGTTATGGCAAGTCATCCCGGTAATGTGTCGAGGATCTTCTAGGCCCATTAGGACCCCGAAATATTCTCTGAATCTGAATTTATTCTTTATCAATATCGTAGATAATTCAACTACGAATCCAACGTAACTTGAATTGCATCAATCGAAGTTCGAAAGAAAACGTTATGGCCAAAATACTCCTGATCAACCTTGAGGTTCACACAACAGTTTTGTATATCTAAATAAGGTTTTCTCCCCCCTTCTATATATCGATATATGGCTTGGTCTGCCTTATTTTGAAGCTATATTTCGATATATATCCCCCTGTTTAGGCCAATCTTGATGTATATCGATATGTAGTCCCTGAGTTCCTCTCCCTTGATGATATTTCGATATACACCAAGGGTGTATATCGATATGAAAAGGCCTCTGCCCATTTTTTCTTCTAGAGCATTTTGATATATCCTATGGGTATATCGAAATGCAAAAGCTTCTGATTCCTTTTCCTCTGTGGGCATATTGATACATAGGTTAGTCGTCCGGATTGTATATTGATATGTAGTGTATCGAGGGGTGAAATATTTGGGAAAATTGTACGAGTGGTATATATAGATGTGTGTATAACCCTAGATGTTTTTAACATCCGATACACACACCCTCCACCCCAAAATTAGTCGCCTCCTTCTCTCCCTCGTCTCTCACTCTCGACAGCCCTCTCTCTCTCTCTCTCTCTCTCTCTCTCTCTCTCTCTCTTTCTCTCTCTCTCTTTCTCTCTCTCTTACAGGCGACCTCTCTCTCACTCACTCACGTAAGTCCCTCTCTCAATGTCTCTTGAATATCTCCCTTTCCTTCTCTCACTTGTTTGGCCCCTTTCCTTAGGGCTTTTGAAACAAGGCCGTTCACCAACGTCAGAGAACACGAGGAGATCTTCGCGGTGATAGGATTGGATCATGGCGGTGTGTAGCATCTCTCTCCGGTGGACTTCGAGCTCGGTGATTTCCAGTGGGTAAATCTCTGTCTACTCACTTGTATGTTCGTGCGTGTATATATGTTGTTTTTCTGTAGTCATTGCGTATCAATTTCGTGCTTGTATCCTTGAGTTAGTTTAGGTTCAAGAACACAACTTGGGTGAGGCTTAGGCATTGAGAGAAGTGGGTCTTTGAGTTGATGGTTGCCTCTTGGATCATACACGCGCCAAGTGTTCGACGAAATGTCCTTGTAAATTTTAAATCGTGTTTTGGAGAATTTAGTCTTATTGGGTTGTCGTGGGACTTGAGTGGATATGTGGTTGGTCATATTGAGTCTTTACAATCAACGTAGGTCCCTTGGAGGTTAGTGGACACTATGTGTTCGATGAATTTTCCCCTTTGAATCGTAAGTCACATTGTATAAGATTTGTGGTCGTGGGTTACCATATGTTTGGTGAGGATGAATAATAGAATGAATTTGGGTTGCGAAACTCGTTATTGGTCCCTTAGAGATTGTCGGGCACCACTCGTTTGATGGTTTTCTTCTTGCGGTGTATTAGTTGGGCAATTGTGCTAATAATACACGTGGGTGCATCGAGGAGCAAATGGGCTATCGACATCATTTCCCCTTGTGGACATCAAGGAGCATATGGGATATCGATCTTCCATTGGTGGCGTTGTTGCATCGTCATGGGATTTGCCTTGGTTTCTCTTAGTACCGTAATGGTGGGGATGCATTGATCTTGTTGGGTATTGCTCTTGATTTCGTCAAGGAGGATTGGCGATTTGAGGAACTTAACAATGAATGGAAAATATTCAATGAACGTCAAACATGAAAGATGAATCCCACGAGGATCACTCTCCTATAATCATAAATCCACTACCTCAATTTCATCTAACTCAAGAGTAATGATCATGTGAGGAAAGAATGTTGTTTTTCGCGGTGTAGGGAGGATACCAACTGTCGCAGTGCAACTGGGCAGGCGAAGGTTCT
The DNA here is from genome assembly GCA_002855965.1 of Monotropa hypopitys. Lineage (NCBI taxonomy): Eukaryota > Viridiplantae > Streptophyta > Magnoliopsida > Ericales > Ericaceae > Monotropa > Monotropa hypopitys. Next base: position 5,152 of record NMUG010005423.1, on the reverse strand, counting down.
TCAGGTTAGTATCTATCCGGGTTGAGGATGTTTGTGGCTACTCTCCCCGCGTTACGTCTTACATTATACATAGGGTGCCAACTATTGCAGTGCAATTGGGCAAGCGATGTTTCTTCTTGTTGGTACTTATCTGGGTTGAGGATATTATGGCTTCCCTCTCTATGGCACGTGTGTTATTGTGCGTAGGATGCCATTTATCACAGCGCAATTGGGTAGGCAATGTTTTCTCTCTTGTTGGAATCTATCCGAGTTTAGGATATTTGTTGATGCCCTACCCGCGGCACTCTTATTTGAGTGATTGATTAAAATCTACCTCAATCTCCAATTTTTTTCAAAGTTAAACAAGAATCCAATCCCTAATAATACCTGTGGTGGTCGGAGGATTTTGGTGATAAGGTAGTGTTGAGATCTCGTGTTTAGATCCCTTGGGTCCTTCTAGTGAGTCTTAGAGTTTGTCTCGTTCTCATGGTGATGAGAGTTGTGGTTGATGTTGGGTTTCACTTGGTTGTGTCTTTGGTGCTTGAAGGTAAGTTACACTTCAATATTGGTTGTTCGTTAGAGTCTTACACGACTTTCTCTGTCGGTTGCGTGTTGGTGTTGGGTTGCTTTGAGGTTGTGTTGCACTCACTTGGTTTGGGTTTCCTTTCTCTCATTTTTTCCTTTTGTATGGACACTTAGGCACACACCCGTAAGTGCATGCTTGGTAGTAGTTATGGGTTTTTCTACTGAGCTGTTGTTTGCTCAGACCCTCTTTCCTTTCTTTTTTCCAGGACTTGTTTGTAGGACTTGTTGTGGTTATGGACTTGGAGCTTGGCTTGCTGCTGGATCCTTGGGAGCTTGCCACTTTGGTCCACTTTGTACTTCTTTTCTTGTTCTTTCCTTTCAGTTGTGGTATCCAGTTGTATAATTATTCTTTCACTCTCTGTATTTCTTTTATGATTTCTTCTTGTATCATATATACTGTAATGGTTACTTCAACTGATATATATCTGGATGACAAGTACTTTATTCCCCATTTACTATTTTATAATTATTTTAAAAAATAGTTAAAAATTTGGGGCGTGACAACTTGGTATCAGAGCTTTCGGTTTGAATACCTTGGACCATGGGGAGACACTTAGTCTCTATGGGTTCTCAGGATCATTACATTCGACTATAATCGTTCTTGTGTGCTTATAGAGCACCTTCCTATACTGGCATTGTACCATAGAGTTGGCCGGTATGTTTTGACTCCTTCCACGGTTGTTGAGTTTCTTCACTCTATTGGAAGTTGAGTGTTGTTCTTTTCTGGCAAACCTAGTGGTCTTGCAGGACTTGGGCATCCTTGTGCCTCTCTTTCTCGTGATTCTCGGTGTGCCTCCTCTCCTTTCATTGGGTTTTAGACTTCTTCGTGCCTAAAGAGTTGAGTTTGTGCTTGGTGATAAGATAGAAATTCCTGGAGCTTAGACTTCTTCCTAGTTTCATGTGCAAATTCTTGCAGCGTCGTTGGAAATTTGATCGTTCGGCTTGGTCGAGTGCAGCTCTTTCCCTTGGATATCATGGAAAAATCTTGAGATGTTGCCAAGATTTTATGGTGTTTTCTTTTAAGGGGTATGATTGGTCAGTCAAACTTCCACTCTTGGACAAGTTATTCGTACTCGTTTTGTAGTTGCGTGGGCTTTTGAAGTCTCTGTTATCGTTAGTCGGTTTGGATAAGGTTTATCCAAGGTTGTTTCCTTTTATGATCTTTCCTTGCGTCCATTTTGGAGTTTTGTTACCCACTGGAGAGTTTGGGTACCCCATGAGCATTGTTCATTTTCCTTGTATTCATTCTAATATTCGCGTTGACTGACTCAAACTATTTTCTTGCGAGGTGTCTAGATGGCTTCCAGTCATATCTTGAGCACATTGAAAGATTTCCTTCAGGTTAACCCTCCCCAATTTAGTGGTGAAGGCAAACCCATGGAATTAGATCTTTGGCTCATTGAGGTTTATAAGATCCTTAACATATTGGGTATCATCGGGAGCTCCATCTGTGTGCCCATTGCTGACTTTCAGTTTGTTGGAGAAGCAGATCTTTGGTGGAGTTCCATAGTGCAAGCTGGGCGATTGTCGAATTCCATTCCTCCCGAGAGTATGTCGTGGGAGCAGTTTGGGTCTATATTCAACGATTGGTATTTTCCAAACTCCTATCGTGCTAAGTTGAGGTTGCAGTTCGAGCAGTTGACTCAGGAAGACATGACTGTCACCCAGTATGCTTCCAAGTTTCGGTCCTTGTCGCGTTTTGTGCCCAAGTTGATCAGTTCAGAGGATCTCTTATGTATAAGGTTTGAGTAAGGTTTGCATTGTTCGATCCGACCACTTTGTGGTGGGGTTTCAACTTTAGGATTTTGTTACATTGTGGGAAGTGCTATAGCTGTTGAAGCTAGTCTTGTTGAAGTGAATCCGGTGCCGAATCAAAAATCTAGTCGTCGTCACCTCCATGTTAGTGCGAGTTCATCTTCATCTGGGAGTATGGGCAAGAAGCGAGGCCATTGTTAGTCTAAATCTTCGCACACTCATTGAATATGAGTTATTCTTCTTCATCCCGCAACCCAAGAGTTGTTTCCTCTTCTCAACCAGTGTGCCACAAGTATCGTCTACTGGGCCATTATCGCTCGCGTTGTCCTTTATTAGCTTGTTATGCATGTAGAGAAAGCGGCCACGTGGTGAAAGATTGTTCCAAGTAGCTGGAGCCTATGGAAGAACTTCTTGATCAGTGTTCCTTTAGAAGATGACTTCTGCTCCTTCCATAGATTTCATGTTTTGATTCCTTCATTAGAAATTCATATATTTGTTGTTGTTGTTGAATGTCATTTGGAACTTGTCGCTATTTATTCTATGCCCTTGTTGGGTTGTACTATGACTTGGAGTGTATTTCCTTTAAGACACCTCGTTTAAGTATCAATGTTCCATTATAGATGTCTTGTCTCTTTTCTTGATTGGAATTGATTTGAGTTGATATGATCTTCGTTGGGAATGCTTTTTTTGAAATGGCAAATCTCTTTTGTAACCATGACTTGGACTCGCATGATGCAACCATGATTTGTTGTTGAACCTTGGCCTTGAAGGGAATTTTGATCTCCCTTTTCTTTTCCATATTTACCTTGTGCACTCGTACCATTTGTTTATCAACCGTAAGCAAGAAGACGTCGGATCTCGAAGGCAATGTAGTTAGTTGACCGTGTGAAAATTGGGTACGAATGCATGTTGTTATTTAGATTTGGCGTGAGTTTGGTGCTATGCCATGTTGTTTGGGCATAGCACATGTATACTTTAGTGTTGGGTGTGTGGGTACTTTCTTGATCGTGTGGTGTATGTTTGACGTGCGTGAATTGATTTGAGAAGAGCTACCGGCTAGGGCATCTCAAAACAAATCACCAATGTCATATGGTCATCTCACCAGGATGTGTGTTCATTGTTGTGTGTTGAGGCATATTGTGATGCATACGGGGTTGGGTTGGTTGGGAATAGATAATAGATTGTATCTTGGAGTTTCGGCATACCCGTGGCGTGTTGGCGTGTCCTTGGCATGTCGGTATGTCCTCGGCGTATCGGTGTATCCGTGGTATGCTCGTTAAGATGTGGATCATGAAGCATAGTCGTACAACATCTCCTTTTATCCATAGATGAACCGTGAGGTTTTTAATTCGTGTTTTGAGCATTGGGGAGCGTGGTCATCCGCAAATTCATTGTCGTTTGTAGTTTTCTGCCCCTCTTCTCTCTTATCTAATTTTGAGGACAAAATTTCTTTAAGGGGTATGAGATGTAGCAACTTAGATTTTTAAACAATTTTTTAAATAGAATTATAGCCGTTATCGGGTCCCATGCGATGAAATTCAATGGTCCGGGGTAGTTGGAGTCCTCGGTAGTGAGTTGGTGTTATGGCAAGTCATCCCGGTAATGTGCCAAGGATCTTCTAGGCCCATTAGGACCCCGAAAAATCTCTGAATCTGAATTTATTCTTTATCAATATCGTAGATAATTCAACTACGAATCCAACGCAACTTGAATTGCATCAATCGGAGTTCGGAAGAAAACGTTATGACCAAAATACTCCCGATCAACCTTGAGTTTCACACAACAGTTTTGTATATCTAAATAAGATTTTCTCCCCCCTTCTATATATCGATATATGGCTCGGTCTACCTTATTTTAAAGCTATATTTTGATATATATCCCCCTGTTTAGGCCAATATTGATGTATATCGATATTTAGTCCCTGGTTCCTCTCCCTTGATGATATTTCGATATACACCAAGGGTGTATATCGATATGAAAAGGCCTCTGCCCATTTTTTCTTCTAGAGCATTTTGATATATCCTATGGGTATATTGAAATGCAAAAGCTTCTGATTCCTTTTCCTCTGTGGGCATATCGATACATAGGTTAGTCGTCCGGATTGTATATCGATATGTAGTGTATCGAGAGGTGAAATATTTGGGATAATTGTACGAGTGGTATATATAGATGTGTGTATAACCCTAGATGTTTTTAACATCCGATACACATACCCTCCACCCCAAAATTAGTCGCCTCCCTCTCTCCTTTGTCTCTCACTCTCGACAGCCCTCTCTCTCTCTCTCTCTCTCTTACAGGCGACCTCTCTCACTCTCACTCACGTAAGTCCCTCTCTCAATGTCTCCCGAATATCTCCCTCTCCTTCTCTTACTTGTTTGGCTCCTTTCCTTAGGGCTTTTGAAGCAAGGCCGTTCACCAACGTCAGAGAACACAAGGAGATCTTTGCGGTGATAGGATTGGATCGTGGCAGTGTGTAGCATCTCTCTCCGGTGGACTTCGAGCTCGGTGATTTCCGGTGGGTAAATCTCTTTCTACTCCCTTGTATGTTCGTGTGTGTATATAGGTTGTGTTTCTATAGTCATTGCATATCAATTTCATGTTTGTATCCTTGAGTTAGTCTAGGTTCAAGAACACAACTTGAGCGAGGCTTAGGTGTTGAGAGAAGTGAGTCTTTGGGTTGATGGTTGCCTCTTGGATCATACACGCGCCAAGTGTTCGACGAAATATCCTTGTAAATCTTAAATCGTGTTTTGGAGAATTTAGTCTTATTGGGTTGTCGTGGGACTTGAGTGGATGTGTGGTTGGTCATATTGAGTCTTTACAATCAACGTAG
>NMUG010005422.1:0-13143 GCA_002855965.1 Monotropa hypopitys | reverse complement strand
CATTTTTTGGACTGTTCTTTATTCCTTTCTAGAGAGAGAGAAGCCATCAAATCTCCAAGTATTCACCAAGGAATTGCCATGGATTCAAAGAAGATCTCAAGCTCATCAATGGAGTTCTTCTTTTCAAGGATGAACTAATCCTCTTTTACCTAGGGAAGTTGTATTTCCATTTCATTATGTACTTATGAATGTTTTTTAGAATAAACTTAGTTTGGAATTATTGAAATCCTATGAGAACTTTACCTTTTCTATCAATTTATGGACCATATGTCTATGTGTGATCATATAAGTTGTATCATTACATTGGAATTTCAATAATGTGTTATGAATATGTTCTTAACTTTGAATAGATACATGAACCCCCATGAGATATGTTGTACTCATGCGATAATCTATGCCTAGAGATAGATTATACACATGTGACAACATATGCCTAATTGGTGATCATCTATGCTATTACATTGATTAAGAATTACTTATGCTTTGAATCATATGATTTGCAATAGTATGATTTAGAGAAGTCCAAATCCAAGTAGGATATAATTGCAAAAAATCATAAGTATGTGTGAAATAGAATGCAATGACCCTAGGTATCTCTCTCACTTAAGTAAGAACTTTTAATCTAGTACTTTTCATACACTCACTCACAATTGCAAAACCAATCTCAAAACAATCAATTTTTACTCTTTAAACTAATCTTAGAAATAACGAGAAAATCTAATTTGGTCATTCACTTTCCTTGTGTTCGACCCTTCTCATCACTACTACCTAGTAGTGTAAGTTGGTTTAAAAAATAGTATCTTTATATTGCACTAACGACGTGCGAGCAGGATGACCCATCAGAGTGGTACCTCCACCACCATTTGGCTAGCAAGGACAAATTTTGTTTGATGATATTTTTGATACCCAGACCCCCTTTAACATGCGGCGCACATACTTTGCTCCAGCTAACCAAGCTGATTTTTCTGGTAGCTCCATCACCACCCCACAGAAATTGCCTTTGGATCCTTTCAATTCTGCTTGCCACAGTCTTGGGGATTTTAAAAATCGACATATAATAAACTGGAAGGCTACATCGAGTAGCCTTGATAAGAGTTAACCTTCCCGCCGATGAGAGAAATTTTCCTTTCCATTTTGCTAGCTTTTTCTTTATGTTATCAATGATTGGTTGCCAGGTCGACAATCTCCTTGGGTTAGCCCCCACTGGGATCCCCAGATATACCATAGGTAGAGCCCCGAGCTTGCATCCCATTCTACTAGCTAGAGCGCTCCCCTCATTACTTTGCAGCCCAATATTACATAGTGTTGTTTTAGAGTAATTTACTTTGAGACCCGAGATTAATCTGAACCATCGCAAAATCCTCCGAATAATTGCTAGCTCCAATTCCACAATTTTTCCTCTTAGCCCTTCTAATCCCAATCACCATGTACACCAAATTTCATTCTGTAAAATAAACCAATTGGGCTGCCCCCTCTCGACATCAAACCATTCTAAAATTTTCAACTTTTTTTCTCTTTAATTCACTAATTCTAGCATATTTGGATACAACTTCAATCCCTACCTCAAAATTTGTCACCCTCATTTCCATTTGCCTCAGAGTATAAACACTTCATCTGGCACAAGTCTATATTGCTCTGAGAGAAACCGTCACTAAAACTCTTAACCAATATTTCCCAAGAATTCACTTTAGTCACAACTAGTATTACCTCTGTTAAATATGCCGGTCTCGACCTCAAATATCTTTCCACAATTAAAATATCTCATCCCCAAAACATAAAATGTTACTCTCACCTCTTTACTCATCAATTTATCTCCAAAATATCACTAATTTATTCTATAACCATTTCCCAATCCACTGCTTCGCTAGGCATTACCACTCGCCCAAACTCTTTGAATTCAATCTTTAAAATAAATTTTAAAGCCAAACCAAACCTGTTTTTCGGCCAATTGCCTATGTCACTTAGTACTCCATCCTTAGAGTTCTTTACTGGAATCGAGCAATTCCATCTTCTTTAATTAACTGATTCTCTGCACTGTCTGATTATTGTACATTCTTCATTTTCTGTCACACACTTAGATAAGAAATATGGTGGAAACAAGTGTTAGATATAAAATGCACGCGTTAGACAACACACCTCAATGACTCAAAACATAACTCGACATCCTATGGTCCACTACTTAGCCACCCTAACCCTTAGCATTTTGTTGTACTATACTTTTCCACTTAACTTTCCAAGACTTCCCATTGGAAGAGAACGTTGATCATGCGTTCTTCCAATCGGATTTCAAGGCAAGTCACATGGGTGTCAAAGACACACATAATAGTCACAAAATACTAATACCCAAACTCCCAACACTTACCTCAAACTCATACCTCAAGCACAATTTCCATTCAATCATGTGGTCCCCTAACTCGGACCTATAACCTAAGCTCTGATACCAAGTTGTAACATCCCTTACCAAAACTTACTAAAAATTATGCGAAAATAAAATTTTTTCTTAACTTTTAAACCAAGAGTCAATAAGATTATAAGTTACAATTTTAACATCAAGTGGTTAAAAGAAATCCCCAAAAGCTTCTATCATCATCTAATACCAACATAAGTACTAAAAAGGGTCACCAATAACAAGTACCAACAAAAAGATTACAAACCCTTATTACAAAGGAAAAGAAAATCCTCAAGCCAACTCTTCATCACATAGGATGAACTCCAAGCCCATCAAATCCATGCTCCATCTTCTAACCTTCCAAGCTATGTAGTGGACCGCTAGCTCCAAGACCTAGTTTCCAAGCATTTAAGAAAAACACAAGGAAACTAGAGTGTGAATATGATATTTTGATTTCACAATTGCAAGAGAATTTAAATGAAATCATGCAAGAATGTAATTTTGCGAGAACAAGGTTCCAACCCCTAAAACACGTATGCCCAACCCCATGCATCCCATGCATTTATATATGTATATGGCCGAAGCCTATTTTTCAAAACATCCTTCCATTTTTCCTTTTCAAAATAGCTATCACTATATGTGATAGTTCGTGTACCCAGCACACTCATCCAATGTATCACAAGGATACCCAATCTGGGGTATGACCCCTCTCCATAGTGGGTGTATTACCCGGAGAAACTCACTCCCACGATTAACGTGTAGTCTGCAAGAACTTACGTTCCAAGATGCATATGCATATATACACAATATAGTATGCTTTACCCTCAATGCATTTAGATAATTCTCGCTCACACGTCCAACGTGTAGTCTGCATGAAGTAAACCTCCAAATATATTCATCATGAAGTATGCTTGCTACTATCACATTCAAATCTCAAATCCAGGTGCAAAATAGGATATAGATGCTTCCAAACAATTTTAAGCAAGTAAAGATGTACTTTGAGAGTCAAGAAAAGTACTCTCAAAATACTATATAAACATACACTCACCAGCACCGTTGTTCAAACCTTTTCCTTGCATGGTTCAAACCTTTTGCTTGCCCTTGAGGGAGGCCTCAATGCCTTCCTCGAGTGTACCTGTCAAATCAAACTAAAATTTCAGTCCACATTGCAAGTATAAGTTGATAAAAAATGAGAAAACTATAAATCAATTCTTTACATGCCTTAATGTGCCAAGAATTATCCTTACACGACATTATTTAGTCATTTTTCATCTCCCAAGGACTTAACCAAAAATTTCGGACAGAACCACTCCCAACCGGTCGAACCTTAACTCCCAACCGGTCAAGCTAGCATTGCCTAGCCCCAACCGATCCCCCAACCAGTTGGCCAATCAGTTGGCCCCCTCACAACCCATCCCAACCGGTTGGCCATGGAACCCCAACCGGTTGAGCCCCCTTCTGCTCCAAATTTTGCAACTCATAATTTTTCGACCAAAAACGATCTTAACTTTGCCAAACTCACTCCAAACACACCTCCAAACCTCAAATTAATTAGTAACAAAGTGTCTCTAACATCTAAGATCATTATATACATAATAGAGACTCTCCTACAACCTTCAATTACAATCCAATTCAAGAATCAAAACCTAAATCTATGGATTTTTTCCAAAAATGAGTTTGGAACTAAGAACCTCGATCTAGTCCTAACAATGGACGAAATCAAAAAATAAAATTGATAAGAATGATCTTACTTGAGTTGTGAACAGGGTTGGAGAAGAGATTTGCTTTCAAAAACGATCCATGGAAATTCTTCAAGCCATTCCCTCTCTCCCTCTCCCTCTAGATAGATTTTTAGCAATAACAAGAATGGGGGCTAGGGCATCCCCAACCCCTACAAATCAGATTTTAATATTAATTTACCTCCTTGCCCCTTCATTAATCCCCCTAATTATCCTTGTGTGCCATTGTTCCCATATATTCAATACTTATATTACTTAACCTCAATTTTGTTTTTACCATTAAACCTTCTTTTATAATTTCCTTTCACTCTAAAATTCCAATGGAATATTAAAATCTTTAATCTCACCTTTGATAATTATTATAATTATTTGAAATAAAAAGAATTAGACGAGACGGGTATTATATGAGTGCTGTTCCCATTGCCTTCTGAAGTGATTTCCAAAATCTAGATATAAATTGTGGGTCTCTATCGGACGTGATGGATACTGGTGTGCCGTGTAGTCAAACGATTTCTTGGAGGTAGGTGGTTGCCATTCGGTCCATCTAATAGGTGTTCTTGATTGCAATGAAGTGAGCAGACTTAGTTAAACGATCTACTATGACCCAAATCGCGTTGTTGCCCTTCTTGGAACACGGTAATCCTATGACATAGTCCATGGTGATATCCTCCCATTTCCACTTCGGAATAGGTAATGGCTGCAATAATCTGGTGGGCTTCTGACGAATAACTTTGATCTGTTGGCACTGTAAGCATCGACTGACGTAGTTGGCTATATTGCACTTCATTTCCATCTACCAATAAAATTTCTTCAGATCCTAGTATATCTTTGTCTGACTGGGGTGAATCACGAACTTTGAGTGATGGCCATTATCTATGATCTTCTTCTTGATTTCTTCTTCGTTGGGGATACACAATCGATTCTGAAATCGGAGAATTCCATCCATGAGGGTGAATTCGCTCTCTGAATTGATTCCTTCGCTGATCTTCATGAGCTTTGGGTCGTTCCTTTGTCCTGATTTGATTTTTCCTAAAATAGTTGGTTCTGCAATAATGGTATTGAGATGTACATGCTGTAGATGATCGAGTTCCTTCTTTCCTTTTCTGCTTAAGGCATCCGCAACCGTATTAGATTTTCCAAGGTGGTACTGAATATTGAGGTCGTAGTCCTTCATCAGCTCTAGCCATCTTCGTTGTCTGGGATTCAGCTCCTTCTGGGTAAAAAGATACCTCAAACTTTGATAGTCGGTAAATAGGTTATAGGTGACTCTATAAAGATAGTGGTGCCAAATCTTCAATGCAAAAACTACTGCGGCTAGTTCCAAGTCATGAGTTGGGTAATTCTTCTCGTGAGGCTTTAGTTGTCGGGAAGCGTAAGCAATAACTTGACCTTGCTGCATTAGAACACATCTGAGTCCTCTGAGTGATGCATCGTTGTAGAATTCAAAGTCTTCTCCCTTCTGAGGTAGCACAAGAACAGGTGATGTTGTGAGTCACTTCTTCAGCTCCTGGAAACTTCCTTCCCTTGTCTCTGTCCAAACAAATGGCTCTCCTTTCTTTGTCAGCTCTGTCATAGGGGTTGCGATCTTCGAAAAGTGTTTGATAAATCTTCGGTAGTAGGCGGCAAGTCCAAGAAAACTACAAACTTCTGTTACTGAGGTTGGCTTGGGCATTCTCGAATTGCTCTTATCTTATGAGGATTAATTGAGATTCCATGTTCGTCGATGATGTGCCCGAGAAATTGGATTTTCGTGAGCCAGAACTCGCACTTGCTGAATTTGGTGTAAAGCTTCCTTTCCTTCAAGGTCTGCAAAACGATTGACAAGTGCTCTGCATGTTGTTCCTCGTTTTTAGAGTAGATGAGAATATCGTTAATGAACACGATTACGAAGTCGTCAAGATAGTTGGTGAAGATCCAGTTCATCAGGTCCATAAATACTGCAGGTGCATTGGTGACGCCAAATTGCATAACTAAGAATTCGAAATGACCATACCTGGTACGAAAAGCTGTCTTCTCCATGTCCTCTGCCTTAACCTTGAGCTGGTGATATCCTGAACGTAGATCGATCTTTGGGAATATTTTGGCTCCTTGTAGTTGGTCGAATAGGTCGTCAATTCTTGGTAACGGATACTTATTCTTGATGGTGACTTTGTTCAGCTCTCGATAGTCGATGCAGAGCTGCATCGTTCCTTCTTTCTTCTTGACAAGCAAAATTGGTTCTCCCCATAGTGATGAGCTAGGTCAGATGAAATCTTTATCTACTAGTTCTTGGAGCTGTGTCTTCAATTCCTTTAGTTTTACCGGTGCCATTCGATAGGGAGCTTTAGATATTGGCTGGCTTCTGGGAATAGTCTCGATACTAAACTGTACCTCTCAATTAATGGGCATTCCTGGCAAGTCTTTGGGAAAAACATCGGAAAAATCATGAACTACGGGGATATCAGATATCGAATGAGTACTTGGTGTTGTAGACAAAACGCTACAAAGGTAACCTCGACATCATTTCTGCAAAAGTCGACGAGCACGTTCCATAGACACAAAACATGGGGGTGATGTGACTCTTTCTCCTTTGAGCTTAGCTTCTTCCTCTCCAAGTCCTATGAATACTATACACTTTTCTGCGTAATCAATCTTGGCCTTGAATTGAGACAACCAATCCATTCCAATGATCGCATCGAAATGGGACATAGCTAGAGGGATAAAGTTGATTATGGTACTAGTTGCATTCATGGAAACGCCGCAGTTCCTTAGAACAGATGAGCATACGACTCCCTTGCTCATGGGTTGAGACACGAGCAAGTCAAATCCTGACGGTTCAAGATTTCTACTAATTTTCTGAGAGTGGGATTTCGAAATGCACGAGTGAGTAGAACCTAAATCAAATAAAGCATAGGTAGGAATTCCACAGACAAGAATTCTACCTGCCACTACGGCTTCATCATTCTGGGGATCTCCGGGGACTAAAGCGAAAGCTCTTCCCTGGCGCTAGTTTCGATTGTCTTGATGGTTGTTCCTTGGTGCCCCCATGGGTATTACGTTTGCCCCTGTTGTTGGCCTGGGACAATCTTTCTTGAAATGGCCCTCCCGACCACAGCCAAAACATATTAAGGGTACTCTGTTTCCCCCGCCTTGGTTTCCCATTCTTCTTTGATAATCTCTCCTTCCTCCAAAATTTGCCTTCTTCTACGGACCAACTTTCCTGGGTCCTTAATTTTGCCTCTTCCGCTCTTGTTATCGTCTCGTCTCTTCCATGTCTTGTTTGACTAACAAGGCTCAGTCTAGAACATCAGCATAAGTTGATAGTTGAAGGGGTCAAACCACTTTTCGAAATTCCGGCTTCAGTCCGTCCTCAAAGCATCTCGCCTTCATTTCCTCCGATGCCATCAGGTACGGAGCATAAGCAGCAAGATTTGTAAACTCGGTTTTATAGGTAGCTACCGTCATAATTCCTCATTGCTTGAGGTGTTCGAACTCCATCCTTTTGGCAGTCTGCATCTCCCTTGGCATAAATTTCTTGCGAAAATTCTCCAGAAATCTTTCCCAGTTCATTTCTGGCTCTACGGTGCTCTTCAGATTCCACCAACGGTTTGGTTCTCCTTCAAACAGATATGATCCGATCTCCACTTTCTGTTGATCAGAATATCTCAGTAATCGAAAAGTCTTCTCCAAGGTTGCTATCCATTCATTTGCTCTCACAGGGTCCATTCCTCCCTGGAAGGTAGGGGGTTTCATCTTTAGAAATTCCTTCACCACTGCGAAGTTAGCTGCTTATTCGATTGGGTTGACTAGTGCCTTTTCTTTGGGGCTAGGTGGTTCGTTTACGGGCCCTGGATGGTTGAGATATTAATTTAGCATCTCTTGTTGGGTTTGAACGGTTCCAGCCAACATTCTGACCATATCGTGCAGTTCAGCCACCTCGTCGTTTCCTTGATTGTTTCCTTGATTGTTGTTGCGAGTGTTAACCATTCTGCTTTCGAAAAGATACTTCAGTTAGAGATATGAGAAAGGGTTTAATTTTTAATTCATCACAGTAATAAGAATTCATCATGAAACTGAAATCCTAAGCATGTTAGCTGACAATAAAAGACTGATAATGCTACTCGCTATCCGAATTATTCGGACACTCATAGGGTGGATAGATCCACTCCTCACGATCAATATCAATGACTTCCTCGTCTTCTTCATTCTCACTTGGATCCTCCTCGGGGTCTTCTTCGAGAACATTTTCTAAATCGAGGTCCCAACCTTGATTGTGCCACTCCATGGGATCTTCCTCTTCCTCAGCTACCTCCTCTTCTTCTGGTAGGGCTTCATTGTTATTGCCGTATAGGACTCGATTCCTCGCTCCCTCCATAAGGTACTCGAACTCCTAATCCTAGATGGATGCTCTCGCTACTGTACAAGCTCGTCCTAATAGCTGCAGGTGGTAATTGATTATTCCTCGAAATTCTTCTTCCGAGTTATCTTCAAAATGCACTGCAACTCGGGCTACAAGATTAGAAGTGATCGTCACAGAATTAGCATGTGCCTGTTCTTCAACATCTTCGTTTACTATGTAGATTTCCTCTACTTCCTATGGTACTGCTGGAGGTGGTACTACCTCGTGATCGCTTTTAGAATCACTGCCAGAGAAATCGATGTTGGCATAACCGCTACCACTGCTGCTAAACATAGCTAAAACATGCGTATATAGGCATAAAGTAAGTTTATATCCAAGTTTTAACAGATTTTTCTATCGTAAGTAGTGAGTGCCTTGGTCCTAACTCTGGGTTTATTCGAAATCCGAAAACTCATACTCTGATACCACTGTTGTCACGACCCAATATCACATGAGCCATGACCGGCCAACGAGCAAGCTCGCTAAAGGCCCTAATTAATGAGTTTAGGAATTCATCGAATAATTTTAGATTTGATAATAGTGAAAAAGAGTGAAATAACCCAGAGAGTGCATCACTAAGGTAAAATTACCCACATCAGTTCATTAATCTGAATCAGAGATACAAAACAAGCCCCATGGGATGACACATATGATAATCAAAAGCTGAGGCATAAAAACTCTAAGTGCTCCTATTCCTGCTCCTCAAACCCTGAAAAGATTTTTAGAAAAACGCATAAACTATAAAGCTAGAGTGAATTCAATACATGCCCAATTTACTAGTTTCATGGACAAACAAGTCATTTCCTGCAGTAAATTATTTCCAGATAATCATAGTATGAGTGGCTCAATAGCCTCAAGAGTAGTATCATCGGCCCATTCTAGTCATATCAGATTTTCGGCATCTTTTACGCATGAACCTGCAATAAGTGCATATTGATTGCTTTGGGCGTTCCACCCGAAATGTATGACTGTCAACCAGTCTAATCAAGCCAACCAATTACAGCCTCCACAGTACCAAAAACAAAGGGAGCTACCCCATAATTTGCAGAGAGGCATGATATCATCCGATGACCATCTGGTTTGGTCCCACCTTATAACATGTCCCTGTATGCATGGTATCTGACCCTGCTCCCAGCATTCGGGCTCTTATCCATTTATGAGCATATTCTATGACCATGTCATGTCCGTGCCAATAATCACATAAAACATGTTACACATTATGCTTATCCATGTATAAAAGGTTTTTCACAAGCTCTTTCTCTTTCCATTTGCAAGAGTGATAACATAATAGATTTTCCGGGCTCAATAGCCTTAACAGTAATTTATAAAATGAGTGAGCAAGTGAGGAAAAGTACGAGTAAGTTAGGCATGTAAAGATTCACCTTTTTCCTGGGTTGATTTCTCTTCGAATTAACACTTTAAATCTGCCATAAAATATAAGGAACACAACTAAGCTTTCTGCCGAGCAACTAAGGCTACTATCGAACTAAACTAAACTGGGTCGAGCTGAGCTGTCGACTCAAAGTGGCCAGGGTGCTCTGGCCAGCTGGCCGAGCTCTGGAAAAATACAAGTGACCGAAGGCCATCTGTCCGGAGGACAGTGGCTGGTTGGTGATGATTAAGAACACATTTATTAACTAAGGTTCTGGAGTCTCCTGGACCGAAGGGTCCTTATGTCGAGCAGAATCTCTCCCAAGCTGAGTTCTACCGAGCAGGAGTTCTGCCGAGCAGATGCTCTGCCGAGCAAAAGCTTTGTCGAGCTGCCAACAAAGGGGTAAGGTGGACTCATGGTATCGCGGGAAATAGTGATTCGGGCACAACGATTAGTTGAAAAGGACAATAAGGTGGTTATAAGACCTCAGGGCTGATTGCTCGAGCTACCGGCTACTTAGCCGAGCTCAAATAGCTAAAGATGCTCAGAGGCAAACTGTCCCTTTTACCGAGCAGAAGTGCTCTAATAAGTGAGAGGTCGGCAAATGATACAGGAAGGTCAGGGGTGCATATGGTATGGTCTGGCATGCTTACCGAGCTGAAGTTTGTTCAGCCGAAGGGTCAAAAGGTTTTGCTTAGACTGGTTGGTTAGGTGCCGAGCTGCCGAGCTAAAGAACCAGGGTCTGGGCTGCTCTGGTAAAGCCAAAGAAAGGCTGCCGAGTAGGGGTTAGTGCGGCCAGGTCCTTTGATGGACTTGCCGAACAGGGGTAGGGTCAAAACATGATAAAACATGGCCAGAGGACTAAGTGCTTACCTGAGTTCATAGGGGGCTGTTCTAGCAATCTTCTGCCGAGCTGAGCACTTCGTGGAAACTGGTCCGGACAGTGGGGTTCTTCTGATCTGCTGATCGGTTGACCGGGCTAAGGCCTGATGGAGCTTCTGGTGGAATGGAGGGTCCGGAGGGTCACTGCACTTAGAAAAATATACTAAGTGTTCGGCTAGGGGTTTGCCGAGCACCAAAACTTTGGGGAAAATGGTTCTCTCTCTCTAGAGCTTTGAATGCAAGATGGAGTTGGGTAGGAAATGAATGCTCCACAATGGCTACTTATATAGAGGTTCGGAGGGGTTGGGGGTAGTTAGTCAAATTTAATGCTTGATTTGATCTTTCCTTAAACCTGCCGAACAACTTAGGGAGTTGTCCCATCAAGGTCAGGTCTGAGTACTCTATCAGGACAGTCTGAACCTGTGACGAGCTGTTTCATCAGAGTCACGCGGTGGGTCAGTCCGGATGGGACTTGACCCTGTAGCTTGGCAGAGCTGCTGCCGCGCAGCTGGCATTCGGGTCTGGACGGGGCGGTCGGTTGGGCGGTGGGCTAGGCTGAACTGGGCTGGACTGGACTAGATTGGTACGGCCTGCCTTCGAGCGACTGGGCTCCTCCCTTTTTGGGCTTCCTAGCTCTCTTTTTTCTAATTTCTATGGATCCAATATTCCAACACTAAACTCAAATGGTTCAACACTAAATATAATCTGAAAAATATTTCTAACGATTTATTTAATTATAAAAATCCTTTTTATTTGGGATGGGGTCTCACACATTCAATTCCATTGAATAACGTTAATTCCAGATCTGTTACCCAATGAATCATTCCCAATAAGTACATAGGTGATGAACTTGGGGGCGTTCCACCTCCCAGTGGTAAGGTACATAGAGCACCCTAACCTCCAGGTGCGAATATATATATATTAATCAATAATGCCTTTTAGGCCATAAATGTAATGACCCGTCCCAGATTAATAGAAAAAGTTATAATCCGGCTACGAATCGTTACACATTAAATGCTGACAAAGGGCTAATTGACTTTATTTTTCAAAACACCATAAAAAAATTTCTTTCTTTTTAATAAAAATTATGCACCGGAATAAAAAGGTAGTAATATAAAACTCCAACTACGAAAGGTACCAATTGTGACAGTTTAACGTAAAAGAAAATGACCCAGAACAAGGTCCCAAAACAAGAGTCTACTGCAAAAGGAAACTAATAGTCTGAATATCAAAATCTCTCAATCCTCACCCTACAACTGGCAGAGGAAAAGTACTAAGTACTGACAAGAACTGGAATATATATAGCTCTTGCTGGAAAGAGCCTGAAAAACTGGCAATGAACCCGCTAAGCCTCCTTACCTGGATAAAATGTCACAACACAAAGCAGGCAAAAATATCCAGGAGTGTCAAATTTACAATCCTTATAGAAAATAGATTAACATAATACATCAATAAAACAAATAACGAAGGGGTTGTGTCTCTCCCCACATGTAGTCCAACAATAAAGTAAACGAAGGGGTTGTGCCTCTCCCCTCAATTAGTCCTCAATAGTAAAGTAAAATATACAAATGTGTATGAACATGTTGATATGCATCTTTTTAATATTTTAGAAGCTTCCCTCAATATCATCATTAACTCTAGGGAGGCCACATCAACTCCACTAGATAGGGTGAATAGTCAACCCTAGTATTCCATCATCGTAGGCAAACACAATAAGTGCAGCCGGAACACAATATTCTATCACCGTGGGCAAAACACCATGTTGAGAAAGCCCGTTGCCAAGCATCTTCCGTCTTCTCCAACATGTGGCGCTGGAATATAAACATCTTTGTGTATTTTCATAAATCGAATTACATTATTCCATCACCGTGGGCAAAACACCATGTTGAAAAGCCTGTTGCCAAGCATCTACCGTCTTTCCAACATGTGTCGCCAGAATATAAGCATCTTTGTGCATTTGCATGAAAATGTATGCATGCACCATGAAATCAACATTCATCATCTCTTTAAAACTAAGTACGAAGCATGTAAATATACATCAATTTAAATGGTGATTATCACAAATCATATCACATACCATTCAGCCATCTTGTAATCATGCATTCGTACTATACTCACGATCATCAAAACATGCTATCACATATTATCAACTAGGCATTTGATCAATCATTCTCTTTAACTAGTGTGAAGCATGTGAACATACATAAATTGAAACATCGGCTACCATGTTCTAAACATACGATTTCAGTTATCATGTGAGACAATTTAGATAGGTTACACAAAGTACCAAATTCCAAGAACATCTAAGTCATACAACACGTATTGTCAAAATAGGGGTAACCAACCAAACAATCAACACCTTGCATGTATCATATAAATCTAC
>NMUG010005421.1:0-13145 GCA_002855965.1 Monotropa hypopitys | reverse complement strand
AATTAAGGATTAATAAGTGATATTTAAAGAGTAAAAATGAATTTAAAATAATTAAAAATATTATTAAATGAAATAAATGTACATGAAATAATTCTAGAATCTCAAATAAATAAAATAGAATTTATTGGAAATTTTCTAGGAATTTTTGGAGTTTAAATAAAGGAATTAAGTTGAATAAGTAAGTAATTAAAAGTAAATAATAATACATAGGGGTCAAAGTGCAAAGAATGGAAACCAAAAGTAAAATTTGTGATTTAGGTAGATGTGATGACTGAAATCCGGAGAGCTCTTTGGATCCTCTGTGCTTTACCCGGATGGCTAAGGTGTCGGCTTCGAATGGCTGAGCGGGTCGCCTATAAGAGAAAAGGGTAACACCTGCTTGGCTCCTGCAAGACAAAGGTCAGTGCCCACCGGTCGACAACGACCGAGAGGGGCCTCCGATGGAAAAGTCAGTAACTGTCGGAGAGCGAAGTAGAAAGAGAAAGTACAAGGTTAGGGTCAGACTCTCCAGGTCCTGTGAACAGTACCTTGAAAAGGTATTGATACCCAACCTGACTTGGCGCCAAAGATGCAGGCGTGTGATGCGCACGGGTGGAGGGCATGGTGCTGACATTAGCCCTATGATGCTATTGGGCCATTGGGCTGACCCGAGCCACGTCAGCAGTTGTACAGCTGACCCGTGTGCTGCCTGCCGGAGGTCATTGTTCCCTGTTGCTACCGATGGTGGACCCCTCCAGCGTAGGGCCGTCCGTCAGTGGAAGTTGTTCCTCCCAGTGGGGCGGAAGCGCTGGCTTCTTTGATGTCCGGACTGAGTACGCCGGAGGTTGAAGGATGCCGCATGCTATCCCGGCTTGGCACCTTCGGGTGTCTGGTGAGTCTGCTTTGGATGGTGGAGGGCACATGATGAACCGCCGGTTCTGTCCTCCAGTCGCAGAGAGAGATATGCCGGAGGTCCATGAGGCCGACGACCCTGGATTGCTCCGTGAGATGCATGGGCAGGGTACAGATTGGCCGACTGTTCCGGTTGAAGGAGTCCGACCCATGCCCAGTGAGGTCCGGCTACCACAATAGCCCCTCAATTCTTTTCAACCTATTGGAAAGAATTGATCTAGTCTTGCCGGACGTTGATTGATTCGTTTGACCGATGTGAAATGGTGGTGCCGGAGGCATGTTGTCGATCTATTAAGACTTGGAGTAGATACGCTGTGAGCACGCATGTTGTCCGGCACGTCTGCAGATTGTAATGATTGTCTCGTGGCCGCCACTTCTGAGATATCCACGTGTCACTTTCTGATTCATTGGGGACATTGGCTTCGTGTGGATGGGACGTCTGATGGATATTTCTTCGAGATCTACGCTTGCCGCTGATTGGTTGAGACCACCGCCTCGCGGATCGTGCGAGGCAGCTGTCTCTCTGTCTCCCCTTCTTCTTCTATAAATATGGGGGGTGGGAGTTAGAGACTTCACTTGTGAAAACTGCTCTCCGCCCGATCGGTGGGAGATTTGCTGGTCCGACTGCTTGTTTGCCGGACTGTCACCCCCTTTCGCCAATTGGCGGAGGGTAAGTAGAGTCGGCGCAAGCCCCATTTCTGGGGATTTATCGCCCTCTAACTTCCGTTTTGATTATGTCCGGCAGGAGGTGAGCAAAGGATGTCGGACTCCGATGACACGCGACCAGGAACTGACGTGGAGATAAGTTCTGACGGCCGGTCTGAGACAGGGTCATCGCCATCTTTGATACTATTTCTGAAGTAGTCGGTAGCGCAACTGTATTTCCGAGCATGCTGAACGTTTGTCGCCCACCTGCCCCTGTTGATGTTGAGGATGTCGCTGAAGAGGTAGAAGAGGCAGCTGGACCCTCCGGCTGACGCGTCTGCCCTTACCTCCGGTACTCTAAGGCTGGTGTTTTCCTACCAGAGAACTTCAGAGAGAGATATGCCATCCTCGAGAATGTTGTGATGGAACTTCTCTACGAACCGATAGAGGTTCTATATGCCGACGATCGTGTAGCCATCCCCCTCATGGCTATCACCGAGAGGGGCCTTCGGTTACCTATAGATGACTTTATGAGGGACCTTCTATGAGAATATGGGCTCTCCCCAGCCCAACTGACTATAAATACATATAGGGTCACCGGCTGCATTCGGGAGTTGTGCCGATCCCAGGGACCTGTCTTCACCATCTCTGACCTTTTTTCATTTTTACACTCTCCCACAATAAAAGATCCGGGCGCTATTTTTTGAACGTCCGGGCGGGAACAGAAGACCTTTTCACTCGCCTTCCGGACTCAGAGAAGTGGGCAGACATATATGTGGTCGTGTCCGGAGGCTACAATAGCCCTATTGACGGTAGTAAGCCCATTCTGACCGAGAAAGGGTCGTCCAGTAAGTCTCTGGTTATGCCTTCATGCTTTTAATCTGTCTGTTATTTTCTGCCGGCTGAATATGTTCTTTGTTTTGCAGCTCTTTCCAAAATAACTTTACGGCTGAAGCCACGAAGGTACTAAGACAGTTAAGACCTCTAAGATTCAAATGCTCACCATAGGTTTTGAAGAATTACGAATGTCTGACGGTGAGTCATTTGATTCTTTTATAGTTAAATTGAGTGACATTGTAAACTCTTTCCATGCTCTAGGTGAACCCATCTCTAACATGAAAGTGTGTCGAAAAGTCTTGAGATCATTACCGGAGAGGTTTAGGCCTAAGGTTGTTACAATTGAAGAAAGACCTGAAGTTGATGAAATGTTGTTTGAAGAGCTTGTAGGAAAACTTCAGACCTTTGAACTAAATCATCTTTCTAAGAAATCAATTTCAAAATCAAGTAAAGGAATTGATTTTAAATCGTCTCAAGTAGAAGTGTCTGAAACCAGTGATAGTGATGAAGAGATAAGTGAGGAAGAACTTGTTCTTTTTGCTAAAAAATTCAAAAGATTTGTCAAATCACAAAAGTTTAAGTCTTTTGGCAAAACTTTTTCTTATTCAAATGTTGTGAATAAAAACCAAAATGATTCAAGTAAATTTAAATCAAAGTTTGAAAAGGCAAGAAACCTCAAGGCATTCAATGTCATGAGTGTCATGGATTTGGACACATCCAAGCTGAATGTGCAAATACTTTGAAAAAGAAGGACAAAAAGGGTTTTAAAGTAACTTGGGATGATTATAGTGATGATGAGAAAGATTATTCAAGTGTAAAGTATGAATCTGTTAATTTTATTGCCTTGGTTGCTAAAGCTGAAATTTTTGAAAAAACGTCCTCTCTTGCATTGAATGATAAAAGTGGTGAAGAAGTGTATACATCAACGGACAAGGAAGTTGATGATGATGATGATGACGAGATATAATCGATACACGAAGCATATTATCTCTTGTACAAAGAGTGTTTTAAACTTAAGAAAAAGAAGATTGAACTTGTTTCTCGTGTTCGAAAAAGAGAGGATGAGTTGAAATACCTTCGGAGTGATCTTGATGCCCAAAATTTAGAATGGATGAAGTTAAAAGATACAAAGAAAAATTGCTTGAAAAATTTACCAAGAGTGAGACTGAATGCTTGGAAGCCTTGAAAGATCTTAAGAAATCTAGGTCTAGGATTGTTAGCTTGGAGCAAGATCTTAAGGAGTCTAATGAGGTGATAAGAAGAAATGATTGTGGAGCTAATCGAATTGCTCAAATGACTCAAACATTTAGGAAAAGGAGTGGTCTAGGATTTTTTGATTCTTCATCTTTAGCTTCCGAATCTTGTGATGACTCCATTAGAAAAGCAAAGTTTGTCAAAGGTGAGTCAAGTTCCATGACTCAATCCATCACCAAGGTAACAAAGGAGATAGACAAAGTGCCTTCTAAGAAAACATTCATTTGTCACTATTGTGGTGTGCAAGTTATATTCGACCTTTTTTTTACAAGTTGTTGAATCATTCTAGAAGGGGATCCAAGGGTGAATATTTTTATGAGAAGGGTCAACCCAATGTTGGAAGACCTACCAAGAGCCATCATGTGCCTTGTCATAAGCACAAGTTGACTAAAGTTGCAAATTTAAATAATTTTGAAAAACAAGCCGCTCATTTTATTGATGAAGTTCGAAAATTGTCTCCCTTTGCAAAGAATATGCACGATGCTTTGAATATTAGACAAGTGTGGAAACCTAGGAATTTTAATGGTTTTGTTAGTCAAGATGGTGTTGAGAGAGAGTCTCCATCTAGTCTATTCATTGATGTTCTGATCACTATCCTAGGGGGAGAAACATTTGATCGTACTTTGAATATCGGATTTGTTTGGGGGGGAGTAGACCAAACCTAGATCATTGGGTATCATTTGTTTTGTGTCTGTTTTTTTGTGTGTATGTTTGCATTTGATTTGCGTCTGTATTTGATTTGTGTCTGCATTTGTTTTGTGTCTGCATTTGTTTTGTGACTGCATTGTTTTTGGTATTGTTACTTGTTTTTTCTTCATTATTGTGCTTTTGAAAATAAACAAAAATTTGGAGGAGCCTTGTCTTGCACACATGGGATTATCATGCTTTTGGAATAAGATGTGATTCCACTCTTCTCGTCGTAAGTGGGTGCTAGTTCAATTTTTCAGTATCTGTGATAAGCTGTCATTTACGTTGATTCTTTGCTCACTATTTTGTATACACACTCTTCACGGAGTTTGTTTCATGTTCTTTCCATTGGAGTTGGTCTTCATTCTTAAGTTTTGTGACCTCTTGTGTTGGTTGAGATTTGACCTTTTGTCTGTGGCTTACCTTTGGAGTTGTATGTCTCTTCGGGTGTTTAATTCGAGCTTCCATGGAGTAACCGGGTAGTTTGGCCTCACGAAGCTTTACTTATTCGCATAAAAATATGGATGTTTTGTGGTTGACACTTGGACCACTTGCTTTGTGCTAACAATTGGGGTAAAAATTAAATGGAGAGAAGTTGTGCCTATTATTAAAAAAATACTCTAAGGTTCTTTCAAAACCTTATATAAAAAAATTATTTGGAGGGGCTCAAGTGTGCTATCTTTTTTTACTCCTAAGGTCCGGATTGTTCTTGGTTTGACTCTCTCAACTAATATTGAGTTGTTACTTCTGTTGGTTTGCAGATATTCTTCGTGGTTTGTACATTTGGCATGCTCCCTTTTTATAAGAGTTCTTTTTCTTTCACATTCACGTATGAGTAAATGTTTACAGATCTTGATGAGCTTGTCCGATTCAAGTTTGGTTTAGCACCATAATTGTAATGAGTTTGTTGTGGATGAACATGTCAATTGATGAGAGTATAATCATGTTTATGTGTGCTTCATAAGTCTCATCCTTGCTTTTGTTTGTTTGATTTTGCATCAACATGGTTTGATCTTTAATTTTTGTTTGTTGCATTATCATTGTTTGATCATTAGTAGCATTATCATTATTTGATCATTAGCATTTGGTTGAGTTATGTGTGTCTAATCATTGTTGGCATCTTTGCATTGAATATGTTCATTGTGGGTTAGAGTGTCTAGGTAAGTTGATCGCTTCCACTCTATTGTCGTCGATGAGGATGTTTCAGGTTTGATCTTGTTTTCTTTTAGGGTCAAAAAGGGGGAGAGTTTTGTTCTATCAGTTATATTGTTGGTTTTGGATGTGGTTATATTGTTGGTTTTGGATGTGCTTTGATGTTTCACTCATATTGTAGTGTTGATGTGCTTTGATGTTTCACTCATATTGTAGTGTTTGATGTTTCTATGTTCTTCTCGAATCTTTATTGGATCGTCGATATTTGCACTTGGTCTTGTGTTTGGTGTTTGTTTTGTAGGATGGTCTATAGACTTCTTTATCACCATGATTAGGGAGTTGTTTTCTTGGTTTTAGCTGATAGTTGGTGTTTTGCCCCCGAAAAAAAACAAAGGAGGAGATTATAAGTTTGGTTTGTTTGTTTTTTTCGGGTTTATTTGAACTATCGGGTTATGTATTTTTGTTTGTCATAGTTTTGGTTTTGGTTTGGGGGATGGTGCTCAGTGAAGACTTGAAGAAATGATTCTCATGGCGCAAATCTCTTTGGGCAAAGGTATATGCATGAGCATTGGTTTTAAAATGAAGAGGGTGTGTTAGAAAAACTTTTGAAAGTCTCCATTTCATTCTTAATGGATTACAAAGCACTTACCCGGCTTGAAAATGTCATAGCTATCTTCCATTGGATGCGTATCGGCGATAGCTTTCCAACGGTATATTACATTTGTCAATCGGAGTTACATAGAAAAAGTTAGGCCCGTTTTCCCTTTCTTGTTGTCCATATAGCGCATCAGCGCCTTTTGGCACTGCACTAGCGCCGTGGTGCTTCATGGCGCTATGATAGTGCCACGGCGCTTTCATGGCGCTTTATTGATCATTTTGTACAAGAGATCCAGTGGCTATCGTGTCGATTAGCACGCCGAAAGTGCCATGGCACTCCAAGGCGCTGCGCTAGCGCCATGGCGCCCCATGGCGTCATGCGTCTGTTTAAACAAAAATTTTTAGGGATAATATATAATGTCATTTTTCTCTCTTCTTATAGACACCTCTGAATTTTAAAATGCACAAGGTGGTTTGCTCTGAAGGCTAGGGTTTTGAAGGAGATTTTTCTTTAAGGAAAACACTTTGATTTTCTCATGGGTTTCTATCACTAAATCTTTTCATGAGTGTTTTGTGAGTAAAATCATTGTATCGTTTACATCTTTTTCTATCAAAATCATCGATGGATCTTTGCCCATCTACAATTTGTCCAAGACATCTTGGAGGCGACGGAGATTCAGAAATCGAGCTTGATCGCTCGTGGTTCGCATTGAATCAAAGGAGGAGTTCGGAGAACTACATCAATATATAAAGGTTAGGTGTATCGATTGGTAATCGTTTATAATTTTCTTGTATGTTGAACCTTATTTGATTAATGCAAAAATCGTAGACTAGGTGTGGTTTTTGGCTTAGGGTTATTCGACCCTAAGTTTTTTCCATGTATATCATGCATGTGATCTTCTTTGTCTCTTTGCCTCTTTCTTGGATTGTTATATGTGTTTTGATTGAATTAGTTTTGGCTAGTTATGATTTAAAAATTTTGAAAACTCACCTATTCACCCACCACCACCCCTCTAGGTTAGTTTGTCACTTCCGCTGTAATTTCATTTATAAACCAAGAATTATACTACTATGTAGTAGCGATAAGACATGGGTCGATCACGAGGAAAGTGAATAGTTTCAATAATTAGAAGAAGGTTCCTAAATTAGTTGGGAAAGAAAAGTTTGGTTTTGAGATTTGTAATATTAAAACTAAAAGCTAAATTAAAACAAGAATTAAACTATTGGGAGAACATGGTTAGGGGTTATTGAATCCATTGGTCTACCAATTAATTGTTTACAATATGCACAAATCATATTTGGAATAATCAATAATCATAGGTTGCGACCCTATGGTTATTGTCGGAAGATATCCACGAATCACCAGATAGCATAGGTAATCGCCGCTTAGCCCGACCCATCTCACTAGTACAACCCGTCTCAATGGTATGACTTGTCTAGTGGCACGACCCATCTTACGGTGAATCAACTATCTTACCCTACTTATGGGATCAATCAAGTACCGTTACACACACTACGATATCTACCGGCATATAATCGCAAGAGATCGAAAGAAGTAGCATAGTTTATTCATTAAACAAACACATCAAGTGTGCATAACCAATCCAAATACAAATCAAAGGTAAAAATAATGAGAAAGGGATTACAACGTCATCAATATTCTTAACCTGAGATTTAGTTGGCCATAATCATGGCGGCCATGTGAGAAGATGAAGAAGAAGGAGAGGAGCTAAGGAAAAACTAGAGAGAAATCCACTCCAACCTCTACAACAGCCACCCAATATGTTCTGAACCCAAAAGTCCTTTAAAACATAACCTTAGACAACCTTATATAATCCCAAAATATTAAAATACCCTAAACACCCTTAATGAGGTATTTAGGTATGATAAAACCCGATTAGGTTCGACATAACTCGCAATTATTCTTCCAAAACCCACACAGATCCGTCACTCAACGTAACACGTAACCGGTTTTGGGCTGTATAGAAATCGGTTACGGACTTCTCTGACTTCCTCTTTTTATTTCACGTTATGTGGAAACCGGTTGCGCGATGCACCGTAACCGGTTACAGACTCCTCTGGCCATCTTCTCTTGGTCGATACCGATTTCTGCCTCCCCCTTGCGGTTGCGCCTTGCACGCTTGGGAACCATTTTTTGAGATTTGGCAATCGGTTTCGGATGCGTCTGGGAATCCAGCCTTGGAATGCTTTGGAGGGGAATTAGTTTCAACTGGACCTTGCAATTTCAGGATGCTTGTGTGGGAATCGGTTTCGGATGAATGGAAACCAGTTCTGGGGGATTCTGTCTTGATTCTTTGGACTGTCTTTGATCTTTTGTCGATCCTTTAACACTTTGGTCTTCTTCAACAATGTTTACAACTGTACCATCCATGCAACCTTGCATCAACACTATTCATTTGGCCTCTGGTGCTTTATTTCCTCTTTGTTAGGTCATTTCTCTATTAATCTTTTGGATCTCAAATGATGCTGCAACTCCCATAAAACTTATTAAATACATGGCTTAGGACTAACAATATGTACGTCTAAGGAACATAATTAGGTACGTTTCCTTACCTATCAGTGCAATACTCCAGAAAGAATGGAGCAATTCTGCCAAATGTACAACATCCAGGATGATGTTGCTATAGACTTGCTACTGTACATAATCGATATGACAATCGCGATAGGAATACGATTTTTATTCCTCTAATTCAGATTATCGAAGGGGGTATTAGATTCCTCCTTCATTGCCTTTTTCAAACTGTTCTTGCTCATTGGAGGCTTCTCCCAATCTAGATAGCCCCCAACATTGCCCAGAAGATAATGAGCATCATAGAGCTCAATCGTCGTCTAGGCACAAACCTAGGGTATAATAATATTATGCATCATTATACTCTTTGTCATACCAAGGGGCTAACATACTATGTTAAAGCCCACCCAAATCGTACCCCTCTCATCGATATGATGCCAGACTCTTCTAAGAGTGATGATGAGGATTACCTAATTGTTATGGGGAATTGGGAGCACCCTGCTGATGAGGATCACGTCATCTACCTTCCAAATGGCCCAGGGACACCTCGTTAGTATTCAATTTTGTTTTATTAACTGTTTTTATATATTTATTAATTTTTTCTTGACCTAATTTTATGTTTTTCTTTCTTACAGGTGATAGAATCAACCCGCCGAGCAACAAAAGCCATTACAGGACTAAACCAGATGATTTAAAAATTGTTCTTTATTGCAAGAATAGGTAGTGCCACAACTTACTAGACTATACCCTAAAATTACGCGGAAGCTTAGGGTCAATACCTAGAGGGGGTGAATAGGTTGGCCAATTAAAAAATTACTTGTTCAATATAATAGATTTTCCTTTTTAACTGATTATTCCAATCCATAATGTATTTCAATTACTTGAAATTAAACCAGTGATAGATTATATAAAATATCAAAGTAATTCTCTTTTTATATAACAAGCTCAACTTCTTAATTTATTTAAGCACATACAAATTGTCATAATAATATTTAAAATAAAACAATCTCAAAAGTGCAAGAGAAAAGAAGTAGAGACAAGTGCAGTAAGGGTAAAGAGACAACAACAGCACAACACCAGATATATAGTGGAAACTACTTAGGCATCAATCGATCCCTAAGTATAAAACCACTTGACTTAATCTACGGTTTCACTAGAAATAATAAAGGTTTAAAGGTTACAAGAGTTATCGACTTTATACCCCAAAGCCCACCTAGCTCCTGCAATCTTCAAGCTCCCCGAGCCCCTTCTGCTATCCTCTAGAATACCACAGTGCAGCATACTGATCTCTAACTCTCGATCGGATCCGGAGTGCTCTGGTCAATGTAGATAGGTCAACAAACAAATGGACGTGTGCAAACACGAATGAGTATAGAGAACCACAAATACTAGATACAAGAATGATCTAGTATAATATAGAATTAAGACTTGGTAGTATAGAGAAAAGCACAACAAGTGTGACAATACTCCAAGTACTTAATTACAAGAGTGAATCAAGGTAGAAACCCAATAAAGAATCCCAAAGGAAACTTTAAGATGATTCACTACACAAGAGTGGACAAGGGATAGAAAACCAAATCAAGAGGACTTAAGAAGAACCTCAAGACAATCCACTACAAACACTAGAGATGATGAATTTTCTAGTAGAATGAAATATAGACTAAAGAGTATAAGGAAAACACTACAAGAGTGACAATACTCCAAAGTACACTTGTAGAATAGAGTGAATCAAGGCAAGAAGCCCAATGAACAATTCCAAAGGAAAAGTTCAAGGTAATTCACTACAAGAGATAAGTTGATTACAAGTACCCAAGGAGATATTCAATTGAATTCTCCAAATCAACCAAAGACAATCTCATGTGAAAACTAGGGCAAAGCAATATATTCTAGAGAGAAGCCCTAAGAAGAGATTGTACAAAAATATTCACCAAGCCAAAAGACCAAGAGCAAAGCACTAGGCTTAATACAACCCTAGATGAAATATATTCACACAATCTCTCAAAGCCACAAGGGCAAGGGCAAAGCACAAGGCTTGGATTAAACCCTAGGAGAGATTAGACAAAAGGTTGTAGGATCTCTAAAACCTATTTGGTTTAAGGGACAAAGCTTAAAGCTTGATAACAATCCCAAAGAGAGAACTACAACCAAAACTCACAAACTCAAAGAAATAAGGGCAAAGCTTACAAAAGCTATATGTGCAATAATAACCCTAAAAGAGTTTTAGTGAGATATAACCCCAGTTATACTAGGTCAAAACAAGAACACTAGAATGATATTCAATATAGACCAAAGATGACTCTCAAAACAATTAATACAACCATAACCACAAAACTCTTGCAAGAAAGAAAACACAAGATCCTAGAAACTAGTGATCTTAGAAATCCCAATTGATAACCACAACTTCAAATCCTTAGAAAGATAAGCCTATATATAAGATATAGAGATTACCTCAATACAATACAAGGATTGAAGCAAGAGATTAGAGCAAGAGAGAAAGAATAGACCTTCAATGAGTGTCTTCAATGGAGGTACAATGGGGGTTGAGCAGCCAAAAAACCAGAGATCCTTTTCTCAAGTGAAAGATAATATGTTCTTGAATAATTTAAAATGTTCTTAAGGCATGTGTATATACCTAGAACACTTAGGGACGAATTAGAGATGATTATAATGATAATATATGACAAAAATAACCCTAAGATGCTCCTAATAATGGTCAAAACTTAAAACCCGATTTTAAATTTTGTTGATCGGGACACCCAAAACCAGTACCGGGGTGAGTGGGAACTGGTACTGGGAAGTGCTGCACAAATGGCCAAGAAGAGGTGCATCCGAAATTGCAAGGAAGGGACATGGGAAACCGGTTCTGGCCCCCCGCAACCGGTACCATGCGGGAATCGATACCCAGTGACGCTGGAGGAGACCAAATCATGAAGGAAAAATGAGAGGTTTAGCCAAGACATCCGCAACCGGTACTGGGGTTTATGGGAATCGGTACAGGGGAACTCTAATGGAAGATAAATGAAGCCAAGAAAGGAGGGTTTCACCTCAACAGCCGCAACCGGTTTCCTAGGAGATGGGAACCGGTACCCAATGTATCTGACCCAAAATTAAAACTAAGGCAAAGAATGCCAAGGGCCAAACTAAAAACCAACGGCCAAAGTTCAAAGGAACCTCATTAAAGATTGACATGAGAAAAAGGTTCCGAACAATGAGGACACCGGAAATGAGGAATGATTGACTGAATAACAAAGGACCAAGGAAATGACCAAAGAAGAATACAATACCAAATGACGAACCGGCCATCCAATGAACCTTTAGACGACGAAATGCCTTCAAATTGTTGCCGATGAGCTGCATCAAAAACTTCATGGCTCAGGAAGTGGAGCATCTACCTATGCTATCCAAAACCAAAATAAAAGAAGCAAGATACAACTAACATTCCAGAAAATAGCCAACACAGAAAAATGGTAACAATCTCCCCCTTTGGCTAGCGTTGTAAGGAGATGGGACGTCAACTACCACAAACTCCACCTCGATGGTGACCGTGCCCATGGTCACTGGGATGAGGATTTTGCCGAGAGGCCAGACAGATACTGCGTTAAATCCTACCAATGGCACGTCAATCGGTTGAAGGTCTTCTGCCTTGTACCCTATTTTCTTGAACAGGGAGTAATACATGACATCTGCCGAGCTGCCGAGGTCGACGAGGACTCTCCGGACCTTGCAGTTGGCAACTTGTAGGGTGACGATGAGGGCGTCGTCGTAGGGGTGTTGAACCCTCTCTGAATCTTTATCTGAGAAAGTTATAGAATATTTTGAGTCTGGCCTCGGTTTCTTCGGCGTGGGCTGGACGACAAGAATTTCTTTTGCCTCAATCTGTTGGAACTCTGACCGAAGCTGCTCCTCTTGTCGGTGATCCACCATCCCATGGATCACATTGATGATGTGCAGGGCCGGCTTGGGGTTTTCCTTCGGTACAGGAGCGGCTGTCTTCTCTGTGTCAATGAACTCCCCAAGATGACCGACAGTGACCAACTCCTCCAGAAAATCCTTGTAGGCTCGGCAGTTGGTTGTAAGATGTCCTTTCTCCCTGTGGTTGGAGCACTTGAACTTGTCGTTGCTGCCTCTCTGAGCTCCCAACCGCTTCTATGGCCATCTGAAGTATGGCTCCTTTTTTATTTTGCGAAGGAGCATAAAGGTTGGCTGTTTGAAGACGGTGGTGTGGGCCACATATTTGTATGGCTTATAGGTTCGAGGTTCCCCCATTTGGACAATGTTAGTTTCTTTTCTCCTGACCGAACTGTTGTTATTGTTTGCGCCATGGCCGGAGCGTTGCTCAGACTTGCTCCTCTCCTCCTTTGCCTCTTCCAACTTTGCGTGGAGCTCTATTCTGACCATGAGCTCATTCATGGTGGCCGGAGGGAATAGCATCAAATCTTCAATCTCTCGGCTAGAGTGGTCCAGGCCGAGTTTGAAAGATGTCACCGCAATTTTTTGATCGCACTCCTCAATCTCATTGTAGAGGTCCCAATACGGGGTTGCATATTGGCGT
>NMUG010005420.1:0-13144 GCA_002855965.1 Monotropa hypopitys | reverse complement strand
AGGTGGCGACTCCGAAAAACAGATTAATAATAAAATGTATATTGTCTCGGCAATTGCAATTTGTTATTAATTTGACATTTTTAAGTTAAACAAATCCAGCTGTCCTTTTTACAACATAAAACCGTCACATTTAAGCCAAATAAAGAAAATAAAGTACGGAATTCCCCCTCGCACGCAACCTCCCTCGCGACCGCCATCGTGGGAAGAAGGTCGGGGAAGACCGGAAAATTTTCGGGGCGCGACACATTGAATTCTCGTTCAGTCTCATTCTTTAAGACATCGCGCGCAGATGTCACCTCTTGTCTTGTTCGGAAACGCCTTTTGTTGGAAATTGTTGATTCGTGGCAAGAAGTTTTGACTTCGTTTCTTGTTGTTACTCTTCTCCTTGCGCTCGTACCAAATTGTTCGTGGAAGAATGCGGATTTTCGAGATAGTGTAATTAGAAAATCGTGGGAAAATGGGTACGAATGCATATTGGAATGGTAGATTTGGCGTGAGTTTGTGTTAAGTCATGGTTCTTGGACTTAACCCTTGCACTTTTGGTGTTGCGTGTGTGCGTTTTCTTTGATTGTGTGATGTAAGATTGACGTACGTGTATTGAATTGGGATAAGCCTTCGGCCAGGGCCTCTCAAAACGATCTCATATATCACTCCGTTATCACACCAGGACGTGTGTATTTGTTTCGTGGTGATTGAAAACATAAAATTGCATATGGGATTCGGGTTGGTTTCGAATAGTCTACCGTTTGCGATTTGAGCATCTTGGCGTGTCCGTGACTTGGTGGCTCCCTCGTGTGGAACTGTGCATCTCATCAAAGCGATGTGACTTCTTTTGGAGGATTTGGTAGCAAATTCCTTGCGTTTGCGTCATAGGTGAAGTGAATCTAGTTGTGCAACTCCCGTTGGAGTATTTTGTTAGTGGACCCTCGGTCCTTAAGTGCGATTCGTTTGTTTCGTCGTCCACCTATTCCGGTTGAGCGTTGGGCAATTCGTTTCTAGTTGCGTAGAAGCTTGTCGTGTATGATTCTCTATCGTGAAATAATTCCATTCGTTGTAGCGATGCGTGGTATTCAAATTCTTTCAAGAACTCTCGTTTATAGTTGCGTTAATCTTCTAATCCCGTGCGCGAGTAAATTTCGAGGACGAAATTCTTATAAGAGGGGGAGTTTGTAACACTCCACAAATATTAGTCTTCATTTCAACCATCGTCGTGTCGCTTGGAAATCTTCTTAAAATCTTTTGGACTCTTTTGGATCGAGTTCGGGCTTGTCCGGAATGGCTTTGGACCCAAATCTGCAATTTCATTTCGGTTTTGGTGCAGTTGCACCGGTACAAGTTGGGGTTGCACCGGTGCCAGTTGGGGTTGCCTCGGTGCAGGTATGGTCAAGAGTGCACTGCTTTCTTTTGAAGCAGTTGCATCGGTGCAGGTATTTGGTGCACCGGTGCAGAGAAATTTCAGTAGCTTCTGTTCTGGTTTGCATCGGTGCAGGTGGGGTTGCATCGGTGCAGGGTTGGTTTGCATCGGTGCAGGCATGAGTTGCACCCGTGCACAAGGGTTCTAAGTCGAGGTAGAATGTGTGCAAATGGGGTTTGCACCGGTGCAGATCTGACTTGCACCGGTGCAGCTGCTGTTTTCCGAAAATCATTAAGGGTAAAGTTGTCAATTCATGTGGGGTCTTATATAAAGGTTTGGGGCTCGAGTTTGGAGCATTCCAAACCCTAATTTCCAGATCTCTCTCTACCTCCCTCTCCTCTCTCTCTCACTTCTCTCTTCAAATCCAAGGGGCAAACGAGCCCGGATCAAGTTTGGCCAAGGAGAAACGTTACTCCCCACATCTAGAGCTCTCCGGCAACGTGTGTATCGAATCCGTTCACCGTCGATTTTTGGTAAGTCGTTTTCTAAAGTTTGGATTCTTGATTCGTGACTTTAGGAAACGTTGATGTCCTCATCGTTGTGATCATTTTGGCGTATATAGGTTCGCGGCGACTTTTCCGGAAATTCTCCGGCGACTCTCCGGCGAGGTGATTCCGGTGACGATCAATGTGGGTAACCTCTAAATCCTACTTGATGTGCATAAGTCGTGTTTATTCCATTTCGTAATTTTGTCAATTCGTTGATTCGTTGATTGATTATGCCTAATCGGATTATCTCCACCTTCAATTCGATTCGATTGTATGAGTGGAGCGTTGGGAATCCTTATTATCATCGATGAGTGTTAGTGTGGTTTTGATTGTGGGCTTGGGTTGAGCGAATCATTTTACAAAGTCTAGGCACCTTGAAGTATTATGCGCGTCTAGTGTTTTATGATATGTCTAAGTGACCTTGAAGTGAGTACTTGGAGTGATCCTTGTCAAATTATGATGTTTGAAGTAAATGAACTTGGGTGACTTGTTTATGATGCCTTGGGTTGAGTGCGCAATAGATTGATGTGATAACGTGTGATTCGTGACATGACTTGGGTTGTTGATTGGGAAGCATTGTGAAGCGTAGTCTTGAAACATGTTGTCGGTAATGCACTGTTAGCTGGAATTGAAGGTTCTCTCCTTGGAACGTGAATGTGGAAAGTTGGAAAGGATGAGTGACGTGTGCATAGGAATGAATGGTGTGTCATTGGGGTAGGTGAATTGGGTGATCTTTAGTGGATTGTGATGTGTGAAACTACTCGGAAAATTGGGTAACCCTTATTGATTGTAATATCCGATGTCTTACGGAAAATGACTTAGCCTTGGGCTAGTCCTTGTGGAATGAACTCGAGAGTTCAAAGATGATATCATCCAAACAAAATATACGTAATGAATGCAATTGACTCCGAATACGGAGATGAATCCTACGAGGACCACTCTTGAATAATCTAAAATTCATAACTTGAACGGAATCCAATAAAGTTCCACACATGGTGAGTTTTGGTGAAAAGTCCCAAATCGATTTGGAAACCCCGTCTTTTTATGAACGTAAGGATTTGGGAAAATGATTTCGGAATCTATGTGTATGAAAACTCACGAACGATTGATTATTTTGGAATGATGGAACTTCCTTGGAAAATGATATTTAGGCCTCGAGCCTTATTTTGGAATGTTTGGAAAGATGGAATGATTTTGTGAATCAATGACACGTTTTGTGAAATGAACGTAAATGTTTTGGAAGAACGAAATGATATATGATTCTGGTTGGTTGTTGCCTTGGACGAGAGAATACCCACGCAACCGTAATTCCTGATAATTGTTGTCTTGGAGGAATGATGCCCAAACAACTGTGATTTGTATAGTGGGTTTGACCCACAGGCTCTTCGAAGGATTATGGGTTATCAAGTGCTTTTGATTCAGGCTACGGCCTTGGGATGTGCCAAAAGAGGGCCTCCCACGACATTGTGCAATGGGGGTAGACAAGACCCTCCCGACGGACGGGGAATGGTGGAATAAAGGCGTAGAGGTTGATCCCCTCTATGGACCGAATGACTAAGCACGATTGATAATTCCGAATGATGATTCGATATTTGCCTTGTTCCTATTAGAAGGCTTGGAAATGAAAGACACGTGACACTTGGAACGAAATGTGAAATTGGAATACGTTTTTAATATTAAGAACAAACCCCTTACGTGGTGTGAGTCGACACGTGTCAATATTTGAAAAAATGTCATTGGATTTGATAACACTTGGCCTTGGTACAATGTAAAGAGGAAAGAACGTTTTGATGAAATGAAAGTGTTTTGACATCTCAATACCTCCCCATCTAAATAACACCAAAACCTCCAATGTTTTGATATCTAACTAAAGGTAAGGAAATGGGTGATTTGTTGGAAGTTCTACGGTTGTATTAGTGGTTACCTCTCGGTGGTCTTCCTCGATATTGGTTTTAGAACCATGGTCTTGGTTCGGTGGATTTTCTTATGGTGGTCTTGTACGACGGGTTTTGGTTGGGCATTTGTTGGGTGTCACTCTTGGTTTTACCTACGTATGGTACTTGTGTTACTCTTCCTAGTTCGCTTTACTTTTACTTGGGCTTTCGCGTAGGACTGCACGTTTCGTGCATGCCTTGTAGTCTTTAGCTGTCACCATCGCTGAGCTAGTGTTTGCTCAGACCCTCCACCTTTTCCCCTCTCCAGGTTGTAGCAGCTTTCCTTACAGGAGTTCTTGGAGGGTTGGCTTGCAGCTGATTCTGTTGGAGCTGCTGACTTGAGTTCTTGACTCCCGAGGGTAGGCGGGACCCTCACCTTTCTCCTTTACTCTTTACTGTTTCAGTTTTTAGTTCAGTAGTTGTACTCTCTTTTGAACTTCTTTCAGTTGTTATTGTATCGTTGGAAATGTAATGAGAACTTCTACTGCACTGCTTTTGTTACAACTATTAACACCCCATTGTTCGTGTTTAAATTGTAATTCAAAAAAAAATGTTTCTCAAAATTGTGGGATGTTACAATAACCGTACCGGTGTATCTTCAGCGTATCCTAATCGCACCGGTGTGTCCTCGGCATATCTTTACCGTATCG
The DNA here is from genome assembly GCA_002855965.1 of Monotropa hypopitys. Lineage (NCBI taxonomy): Eukaryota > Viridiplantae > Streptophyta > Magnoliopsida > Ericales > Ericaceae > Monotropa > Monotropa hypopitys. The sequence continues at coordinate 8,658 of NMUG010005420.1, read as the reverse complement.
GTGTGTCCTCGGCATGTCCTTTGCGTGTCGACATATCCGTACCATATCCCCTCGTATCCGTAGCGTTTCGGTACTTGGAATCTTTCCCGGCATGTCCACGTTGTGTTGTGGCACATTCTAGAATTTTGTGGAATTTTTCAAAAAAATTCGGGGCGATATTCTAGCGGTTTGACCTTCGTGTCATGTCCTTGTTCAAAATGTGTGTTTCTAGCTTGTTTGTTCGTCTTGGGAACCTATGGTTGCGCGAAGACCATTTCTTTGGAAACTCTTGTCTCTCTCCAGGATGATGTTGTTGGTATAATGTCGGTTCTTCTTTGACATTTTGTTTTGGCGACGTATTCCTTACTTTGCGGTGTGTTGCGCGTTTAAGGAAGTTGATGGGTTGATCAGCTTACGATTGTTGTGGGGCGTTGTCTTGGGTGAAACTGTTGTCGATTGTGGATCTCTTCTAGCGCGGTTTGTTCGTTGGTTGAGTTGTTTTGTAGGAAACTACTTTGTTGTTGTTGCCAATCCTCGTTGCGAATTTGTCTACGCGTTTGGTGTTTTTGGGCGTTGTTCCCTTCGTGGTGTTGCGGTTTGCTTCTTCTACCTTGGAAATTTCGAGGACGAAATTTTTGTAAGGAGGGTAGTTTGTAACGCTCCTGAAATTTTAGCTTTTTCCCTCCGTTTTAAATATATATATATATATAATGATAATAATTAATTAAATCTATCTTGGGATTTAATTTTGGTGTCGTTCAGTCCCCTACAGCTCGTATTTTACTGTACCGATCCTGTGTGAGCGAGACAAGTCTTGGTTTGTGGGGTTTTGTGTTCTAAGTGCGGGCAAGTCATTGTGGCGGATTTCGGGTTGCGTATGGATCCTCGGGGATCGTTCGAAAATTATTGCAAACTTGGTTTCAAATTAAAGCAATTAAGTATTTAATTATATAATAAAATAAATTAGAAAATCAAAAAAAAAGTTATGCATATGAATCAGTCGGTGGGAACCCTTCCCCTTCATCTTCCCCAAATGATCTGAGAAAACCCTACGGGGTTCCCCCATCCCGCCGTCTCTCTCTCTCTCATGCCCACTCCTTCTCCCTCTTCCCTCCATCTCTCCCTCCACCTTCCTCTCCCCTCCCCTGCGCCGGTGCCGCTCCCTCTGCGCGCGCGGCAGCCCCTTTCCCCCTCCCCCCTGCGCCCGTCCCTCTTCCTCTCTCTGCGATTTCCCTCTCCTCTCTCACCCTCTCGGCCTTCCCCCCTCCTCCCTCTCTCTCTGCACGCACCACCTCCGTGGTGGCGCGACAGTCGGCGGGCTGTGGTGGTGGTGGTCACGGTGTGTGTGTGTGGTTGTGAGTTGGTGGTTCCGGGTGGTGGCGGCAGCGACATGTGGCTTTAGCGGTGGATTGGCAGCATTGGGTGGTGGTGCAGTGTCGAAGTGGCGAGGATCTGTACGCCTGGCTTAGCGGCAACAGTGGGATTTGAGGTGCCGCAAGGTACAGTTAAGGGTGGATGAGTAGTGGTGTGCGAAAGTTGACGCTCCGCGTTAGTGGGTAAGCCTATCGACCTCTCTCTTTACTGTATGATATAATTTATTGTCGATAGTGACTGTCTATTGGGTACCTAGGTGCGGAGTGGATCGCGTGGGTACAGCTAAGGTTGGACGAGCAGTGTCGCGCGGCGATTGAGCATCGCGTTAGTGGGTAAGCCTCTATTTCATTCTTTTCAGTTTTGTGAATCGTTTGCCATTCGATTAGTGACTGTCTGATTGGTGTTGAAGTACAGCGAGTTACAGTTAAGGATGAATGGATAGTGTTCGCGCGATGATCAAAGTTCTGCGTCTTTGGGTAAGCTTCTATGACCATATGTTTAGTGTTTTAAAGTGTTCGTCATCGATCGTAACTTGTTAGTTGGATTCTAGGTGTCATCCTAGCGAGCAGCGATATTCAGTGGCACGCGACGTTCTAGGCCTTGACCACCGCTTGTGGTCGCGTCGGCAGGTATATCTTCTTTCCTGTTTAATTGTCAATAAATTGTAATTGGTAACGGTTAAGTAGGAGGTGTGATATTTGGGTTCCTGCTTGTGTTTGTTGTTGTTGGCGCCTTAGTGCGGTTGTCCTGTTTTAAGCAAGTTCATGCCGAAATTTCTAATAAATCCAGTGTCGGCAATTGTTTCAGAAACTCCAATCGAGGTAGAGATTTCTATCTCTCTCGTTTGTACTGTTGGCGTGTTACGCCCTTCTCGTTCATTTTTATGAAATTCCATCAAGTCTTGTATATTTGTAAAGTTAGTATCAAGGTGTCGTCGTTCACTTAAAATGGTCGCGTTGAGTTTTGACTAGGGTCGTTGTGTTCTCCCTAGGACGTTGGTCGTTTGATTCCGAGTTCGATCTTTGGTTTGTTTTAGACACCCTCGGATAGTTTGTGGGTCAAATGGTGTTCTGACACGTTTTTAGAAATAAACATAAATGTTTTGGAAATGAACGTTTTGTGAATAAAAGGAATCAGTTTGGAAAGGAAGTCACATTTTTGGTTGGTACGTTGACTAGGAGGTTGTTTGCCCTAGGTCGTACGGAATGTTGGTATAAAATGATAAAATATGACACGTGATTCTTTACGAGGAAACTGTTGACTCTATACGAGGATTGGATACTATTTGAGTGGCTAGATCGGGTTGCTTACCTTGGGTCACTGTTTGGAGTGGCACACGACATTGCCCAATGGAGGTTTGACTGGACCTTCCCGTTGAGCCGGGGAAAACAGGAACTACACGATAAGGGGTTGACGAGACCTGATGCGGAACTAGCCGAGACTCTATGGTTGATTGATTGATACTTGCCTTGCTCCCAGTAGAAGGCACGAAAATGGAATACAAGTAGAACTTGGAACGAAAAGGGAATTGGAATACGTTTAGAATACGGAAAACGAGTCTTTTACTTAGTGTGAGTCGACACTTGACATAATTCCCTTTGGCCTTGTCTAGGCAGCTGTTTGGTGGTCGTTGGACGTTGTTGTTTCTCTTTCTCGAGTCTTGGTCAGGCACTGGTTTTACTTCTTTACCTTACGATGAGTTGATAGTAAAATATTTGAAAGAGAATAAATGTTTCAAATAATGAGATCCATAGCATTGCATATTTACATTCTTTGCACCGTCACACACGGGCACCCAATAGTATAGACGGTAGGAGATGGATTATCTCTACCAGGTGGTCGTGCCTGACCCTCTACTTTTGTAGGGTCTCTTGCACTTTACTTGGAGTAACAGCTGGATCCTGTACAGGACTTGGTGACCATAGTGTACTATAGACTGCAGGCTGTAGCTGTTCTTTACTGTACTGTTCTTTCTTTCTTTACTGTTGGCCACGTTGTACGGGATTATCATATAAAATCCCATTTGGCCTTTTCTCTTTTGGTTGAGGTACTATTGTACAGGGTTATGTTATAAAACCATTTTTGCCTCTTTTTAATTTTATTTCATTTGTAGCAAGCAAGCATGTAATATAATAAGTAGTGTAGCGTGTGTGTGTGTGTGGTGGATTGCTTTACCTTTGTTGGACACTTGTTACCTACTTCTAACACGTCCCAATGTTTATTTCAAAAAAAAATATGGCTAAAATTTTGGGACTGTTACAAAAGCTGTAAACAAGAGCAACAGTAGTGGACAAAAAAATAGCAAGCTGTGAGGAGGAACACAAGTAGTGAAGCAGTAGAAAGAAGACAACACAAGCAGTAAGGGTGACCTAGGAATAGGTCCGTCAACTAACCTCCTCAAGTATAAGGGAAGTAAAAAGTGTCAAGCCTAATGGCTAAACCGACTCAATCTCAAGTCGTCACGACCCATTTTCTACAAAGGGGTAATAATCTAGAGAACTATCAAGATTCCGCACCACGCATATATGAGTACCCGTAACACACACACCACTCTCAAACCTCGCCATCTATCCATGGAGTGAATATCATGGCTTACATATTTTGCTAACGTTTAAGACGTTCACTTACTTACTTTCTTTGTACGATTCATATCCTTCTATAGTACACTTTCTTTTAAGCTTCCCTTTTTGTTCGTGGGTGAGTTCTCCCTTGGAATTCCATCGTAAGTCTATTCCAAGTTATTATCTTTAATTTCTAGTATGCATATTCCATGGAGTCCCATAATAAGTCCACTCCAGTTATGTATAATTTTTAAATTGCAAAGACAGATCATTGGAACCCCATCAGAAGTCCGTTCCATGAAAAGTCAAGTATCGCGTTTTGCCATTTTGGATATGCCATGGGATCCCATCAGAAGTCCACCCCAGGCTATCCTAGTCCAACGTGTCATGTAACCAAGGATAAGCCAAGGAGTCTCATCAGAAGTCCACTCCTTGCTATCCTAATCCAACGTGTCATATAACCAAGGATAAGCCAAGGAGTCCCATCAGAAGTCCACTCCTTGCTATCCTAATCCAAGTGTCATGTAACATTCGATAGGGTAGGAGTAGTCTAGTAGGCAGCCAAACCCACTAACCATCCTTTCCATACGTTCCCCAAGTAACCGCTGGGAGGGCCAAGGTACCCCCATTGTGCACAATGTCGTGGATGGAGCGACCATCCCGGGAATCCCATCAGAAGTCCATTCCCGTATCCAAGATCAATCATACCCCTATCGTTATGTCATTTAGCCAACGCTAGCCAATTGTATCAACCGAGTACGTTATAGTGTTTTGTTCATTGATTTCATCAAGGGATCACTCCTAGCCAATGCTAGTTGATTCCAAACCAATACCACATTCTTTATTGTTACCACCGTTTCATAGGTATATTCAACCTTCTAACTATCCACCTTTAGTCCCATAGCCAATGCTAGTACTCACGCGGAAGTCATCACTCTTACTTTCATCTTTCATGTTGAGGTGGTAGATTCGAGATTATACACGAGTAGCCTTTGGTAGGCACATCCTCAATATTTGAAGTTCATTGAGTACTTTTTACATCTCACCGAGTTTGATACCGTAAACTCAATTTTGGTCATGTCCAAGGAGGCAACCCTCAAGGTTGTTCCATTTTGGGTGATCATCAAGTTCGACCACTCGCTTCGAGCTCATATTCTACCCATATGTGGGCAAGTCCATGTATCTGACCTTGGCAATTATAACACTCCAAAAGTTTTAACGAATTCTTTTTATCGTTAATAAATCCAATAAATCCAATAAATCAAAAGTGGTTTATCGTTGACTTCTTGAAATGTTTGAGGGCATCTATAATCATCGTGTGTCATGTCGGGTAAGCCCGGGTAGGATGAAAGTCCCCGACACGATGTTTGTTGACGGTTGATTAGTCGGATGAGTTCTTAATCGCTTCCAAATCATCAACGACCCGATACATTTTTCAAATCTAAAATCTTTTTTCGTAAAAGTCGTAGAGAATTCAAATACGAACGCAACGCAACTTGAATCACCTCAATCGGAGGTCGGACGAAGGAGTTATGGCCAAAATACTTCGCGACAATTTTCGGACTGTGCATCCTCGTCCGGACGGGAAATGTTCTGTTCCGGATGGAGGAAAATCCCGAGAGGGTTTTGCTTGGTTTGGTCCATCCGGACCACCTGCGGTGTCTGTCCGGACCGTGAGGGTTGCCCGTCCGGACGGGAGGCCCTCCGTCCGGACGGGGAAGTGCTGATGTGCGCGAAATGAGATGTTTTAAGGGTTAAAGTGCGGCCCCAACTCTTTTGTTCTCATTTCAGCACCTCTCTCTCTCTCTCTCTCTAACCCTTAAACCTCTCTCTCTCTTTCTCTCAAATCTCACCATTGGAGTAGGATTTGGAGCTTCACTCCTTCATCAACCTTGAAGAAGACCTTGAGGGCTTCACATCCATGGTCTTGGATCCTCTTGAATCGGTAAGAATCTCCCCTCTCAAATTTCTAGATCTAATTCATTTTTCCTCCATTGTTGCCTAACCATTGGGTTTCTTGGTTAATGGCTTGAATGAACAAGGTTGTACGCGTTGAGGGCTTCGTAGCGGTGGGTTTGGTTCGTGGTGACTTTTCCGGCGACTCTCCGGCGACTCTCCAGCGAGGTGATTCCGGTGACGATCAATGTGGGTAACTCTTAAATTCTACCTTGCGTGCGTAGAAGTGTTTGTTCTAATTCCATTTGCTTGTTTTTCGATCACTCTATTGATTGTCGTTCAATTTCCCCTTACACTTGTGTCGTGTAGTCGTGTTGATGGATCATTCCTTGGGATTTAATTTGGAAGTCTTGAGAATTTGTATTGGGTTGCGATGGTTTTGAGGTTTGTAGGAATGTTCGTCAGTAGTAGACTCTAAGATCCTATGCGCGGGTTGAATGTTCGATGAAATTCCCGAGTGAGTCGGTGAGTGGTACTTTGGGGAAACTTTAGTCATGTTGAGCCTTGCTGGGTTACTATGAGAATTGGTGGAATTTGTGTAGATCTTATGGGTTACATTAGAGGTGGTATGGTGATGAGTGCCTTTGGTTAAGGAATTGGACTAGGCGAACCTAGTGTGGAAACATTGCTTGTGGTAAGACTTGGGAGACCGTAATTGGGTGAGGTATAACTCATTGGTTGTTTGGATGGCATGTTTGTCGTTGGGTTCCTCTTGAAGAGTCATTTGTGATTAGATGATCTTCTTGGTTGAGTGTGTGTGTGTAATTGATGTTTGGCTTCCTTGGTTGGGAAAATGGAGTTTGTCACCATTGTTTGAATATCCTCGTGTTAGGATATTATGGGCGTGTCTTGTCCGCCCTTGTGTGGAACGTATGGAATGCGGTTATGTAGTGGCGTGTCTTAACCGCCTGTGATGGAAATGTAGAAGTTGTGGAAACATGAAAGGAAAATAATGAACACACTCAATGAACGCAATTCACCCAATGAACGACTAATACGGAGGATAGATCCTACGAGGAATACCTTCTTGTAATCTCTAATATTTCACCTAAATTCAATTGTAATACCCAACATTAAATGGAATGATAAGTGGTTCTTTCCGGTTGTTGCCTAGGATGAGGGAATACCCACGCAACCGTGATTCTTTGTTGGATGTTGCCTTGGAGGAGGAATGCCCAAGCAACTGTGGTTTTGTTGAGTGGGGCCTACACATCCCCTAAGCTGCGGACTGACTAGATCCGTCTGCAGGCGGGATCTAGGGAAAATCCAATTGGCCAATAGGTAGGAGTTAACAGGTTCCTGAAAGTCCCGGACTGAGACATGCGCACGTCTGCAGGCGGGGCCATGGGAGAAGCTCAACACGGATGGATATTTAGCCTCTTGGAGGCCTACTGGAGACTTGCTACCACGAGGAGTCTGCCAGAATGTGATTACTGGAACAAGTGAAACGAAAGAAAAGCAAATTGGGAATTCCAATATATCCAATATGAACAACAATCAAATCTACAACGCTTGACGCTAAGAATAATGTGATCAATGTTGTGTAGTCCTCGGTATGGGGTGACGCTACCGACATGAGATGCAACACTTGATATACTACCAAAGGGAAGGATATGAGGAGAGTTGTGTGAGTTTCAATGGTTCGGTAAAGTGGTGTCCTTCGGTAGTATTGGAGAGCGTGGTCCTGGTTTGATAGATTCTCTAGTGATACTTGTTGTGCTGGGTTGCCTGGACGAGAGGTTGTGAAGTACTTGACTGACTTGGTGGATTGGTCCTGACTTGGGTTAGACTTGGAGGTTCCGGCTTGGTTTTCACTTGGTAGTACTATTTGGGTTGGCTTTGTTCCCCGAGTTACAGTTGGTTGTGTGGGCGTGCGTTTACTTCATCTTCTGCCCTACCTTACTTTCAGTTGCCTCCCTTTGCTTTACTCTGTTTAGACTTGCACTTTATGGTGCACTCTTGTTAGACTTTAGTTGTTACCGTCGCTGAGCTGTGTTTGCTCAGACCCACCTTTCTTTCTCTTTCCAGGGTTGTACTGCAGGGTTCTTTTTACAGGTTGGCTTAGAGCTTGTGCTAGTAGTTGGTTCTGTTGGAGCTGCAGCTTTGGCTCCTACTGGACTGTTGTCCTCTCTTTTCAGTTTACAAGTTGCTGTACTAGTAGTTGTACCTTCTCTTTACAGTTTGCAGTTGTAGTTCAGTTGTGCTCTGTTTTCTATACTCTCCTTCAGTTTGTACATTGTATCAAGAAGAATGTAATGAGAAGTTCTGATGTACTACTTTTGTTACAACTATTAACTCCCCATTAATTGTAGTTAAATTATATTTCAAAAAAAATGTTTCTCAAAAATTTGGGGTTGTTATAGCAATGCCAAGAAAGACTTCACACAACCATTGGGATCGCTAATTTACCCAATGCTACCTCTTGACCTCAATGCCAATTTCATGTGGATACCCAAAGTAAGGATTTTACGATAATTCCATGTGTATCACCTCGACGGAAATTCACGTTTGTTATACGATTCTCCCAAATATTCAATCAAGATTTACTAAGGACTTTTTATCAAACATATGACGTCTAAGAGATCTAGGGAAATCCACAAATCTCACATCCATGATTTTACACCCGTGACATCAACCCAAATCCGCATGATTTTATCTTAAGGTTTCCGACCTAGATCTAATTTCTACACAATCGCAATTCTATGGGAATCGTAGTACGAACACGGGAATCACACACACACGCGTACATATTTGATAGAGAATCAAGAATCCACCTACCAGAGTTATC
>NMUG010005419.1:0-13146 GCA_002855965.1 Monotropa hypopitys | reverse complement strand
ATTTTCTGTAAAAATTGCCGGAATATGTTTTGACCGGGCTTTGAAGGAAGGATTTATTTTTACCAATCGGACAGAGCTTCGACTGGGTTTTGGAAAATGGAGGAAGGGATTTTACTTTCTTTAAGTGTGAAAAATCCTCCCGGGATATCGAGTACTCCGGAAATGATCCGAGTCACAAGGCATTCCTTCGATCCGATTCTGAGAGCTACTACAAGCTTTCACTTCAGACAACGGATACAGGATTTTTGTTTTGTTTGAAAGTGTTTTGGGGAAAGCGAAAGTTAATCACTGAAGAGAGATAGAATATGCTGAAACATAAAAATAGACATGGGTATAAGATATCATATATATAAACTGAGCTGGATATAGTCCGAGTTAGACGGCAGTACATATATAATAGTTAAGATATCGTATATATAAACCGAGCTGGATATATTCCAAGCTAGACGGTAGATATTTTCGGGCGAAGACGTTTTTATGTTTTTCTCATTTGCGACAGCGGAGCCGGCATAGCCAAGCATGTGCCAAATTCTAACGAGGAGAAAGACATAAAGTAACGAAATCTTTAACAGATATGGATTCGAATGCATAAAAGACAAGTATATAAAAAATCTCGGTAAATGGATTAATTGTATCTATACAAATCGGGGAGACGACTTCTGTAGATAACTTCTTTAAAACATAGTAGGTAGTATCGGACGCGGCCGAGTGACTAATACCGAACTATGAATTAGAAGACTATCAAGAGTCTCCCGAGAGTAAGAGGCAAATTAATTTACCGAAGAAAGATAAGCTCGAGATACTTCAAGAATAAGGCTTGTTCTTGGTTGGATTTTGGTTTTTCGGAAATTTGGTCGGTGTTTGGGTAGTTTTCGGGAAACTATTGAGAGAAAATGCCCAGAGGCTTTGGTAGTTGAACTTGAATTGAGGTTGATATAAAGTTTTCTGGTCTGGGTTGTCGTTGGGTAGGTTTGCTATATATATTGAACTATGTCACAACTATAGTTGCGACGTATGTGAAATTTGGGCCAATCGCGTGGCCCGCGAGCCACGTGTGGTGGAGATATTTTTGGAAGGTTCCAAAAGCATTTTGAGCTTATCATTGGCCAAAAATTAATTTAAAAATAAAAGAAAATACATTTAAAATTGAAAAAGTATCCCGGAGTTCTGATCTTGGTCCAAAGCTTTTGTTTATGCTTAGCCGTCCCCTCGGAGAACTCTGACTTTAACATTTTAAATTTGATATTCGTGATCGCTGTGTTGGATCACGAATTTAGCAAATATCCCGGGCATGTTTCAGATACTTCCCGGAAAAATCTTGAAATACGGCTCTGGTACTCTGACTGAAATGAGAAGTGGTTGGCGCACCTCTTGGGCTGCTCAACTTCCAGAAAATATATTCTGTAGGGAATGTCAGACTTTGAAGATGAGATCCGTTCAAAATACGTCCGTTGATTTCCGAGACCGGTTGACTGCTGCATGGAAATCTGAACGAATTGACGTTTATCCTCAACTGAATTCCGATTATGACTCGGATGGATTCAATTTTTATACTAGCTTCTCTGTAATGTGATTGTCTTCGATATTCTCCTCAGAAGAAAAATTCTAAACATTCGTGTAGGATTCTACTTTTGTCAGCCTGTTTGCCTATTCGGATGCAGTTTCTGTGCCGTCCGTTTGAAATTTGTCCCGATTGATGCATCGGAATAGAATTCTGAGACGGGTAAATGTTCCTCAACACTTTACCGTTGCGGGTTTATCGTTTTGAGAATTTTGACTAACGTCGGGGCTGTTCGCGGTAATTCTAAACATTCTGGATGTGCGTACGGATACTGATGAATGCCGTTTTGTTGATTTCTAAACTTGTGGGGGCTGAGCCAAAATTTGAGTATCAATAAAGCACAAGTACACATAAGACCAACACACGATTGCCAGATACTAGACTCCAAACGGTCAACTGAACCACCTACGCCACAAAAATGAAACTTCTAGCCATGGGCGAATGCGTCCCGAATCGCACCTTAAGCCAACAATTAACCCAAGATAACTCTGACACTCCAACTCGGACTTATGGCTAACAAAGCTGGGTAGTCTTACGAAAATCCATGACCAATGGGTCATACCCCTTAAAGAGAAGCATCCTAAACCTCGGCGATACCTCAAAATTTCCCACAAGGCCACGGAAGGACTTAAACTCAAACGGATCGATATGGTTCACCCCAAATAGCCTCAAAGGAACTCACGCCCTAAAAAAACTTTGCCAATTCTTCCATACTTGGGAGATTTCAATAGGAAATTTCAACACCAACGATAACTAAGTCACAAAAGATTAAACTTACCATGCCACTAGAGTCCAAACTTTACTTCCCCAAACCACTAGGAATAGAACGAGCACAAGAAGTATACAACCAGTAGAGTAAGATAAGAGGGAACACTGGCGATAAACTAATGCCATCTACATCTTACTTCCAATGACGATGGACTAAAGCAAAATACCATTATGATCAAGATTTCACCTCCCAACTCACGGGGTAAGGAATAAAATAAGGACTTCCAAATGACACCACTATTCTATTCCTCAAAGTAGAATCCAAAACGGGTGCACACTATTCAATCCCGTAAAGAGATATGACCGACGAGTCATACCCCTTAAAGAAGAATACTAGAAAGTCTCGATAAAGCCTCAAGAAATTTACTAAGATAACAGAGGAAACACGAACTCAAACTGACTAGAAGGTCAAATTCCCAACAACTACACGTGCATTAGCACCTCAATGTGAAAAAGCAACCCAACTTCAAGACAAAAAGTTCCAAGGGATACTACCAATTACCCAACCAAAACCAAGGTTATCAAAATCTTAACACCTCCTCCTAACAAGACCGAAGGTCTTCCTTGTGAACAACAGGACAAAAGGTAATCCCAGCAATAACCTCAAACGCTTCAGTGAATATTATCCAATCACAAACCACAATCTCAACTCTAATGGAATAGAAGAACCTAAAACCAATCAATTACTACAACGATGTACACTAGTCACTAGGAACAAGGGCACAAGGACACCTAAACGACACAAAGAAAATCGACTTGCCGCAAGAGAACAACACTCGACTTCCCAGAAGGAAGAATAACCAAGCTACCTAACTCAAGGAGCTCCAAGAACTTCTTCCAATCGCCAAACCGAAGTCAAGGTTACCAAGATCCTAACGCCACATGTCAACAAGACTCAAGTTCCACCTTACAAACCATAAGGCAAGGGGAAATCGCCACACAATCTCGAATACTTTCACCAATCTCATCTTAACACTGGACACCAACTCAACTCTGGCGACACAGAGGAGCCTATCATCGCACGGGAACCTCAAAAGATGTATTAAGGATGCCAAGAGTAGCGACACCAAGACATTAAACAACTACAAGGCAATTGAACTTGCCACAAAGATCAATGCTCAATTTCCCAGGGATGGAGAAACTCGACACCCGCAGAAGGAGACGGAACAAACAAGATACCAACAAGAAGCGGAATTAAGAAGCAAGAGTGCATTACAAGCACACAAGCACAATGAAAGAATAATGTAATGACCAAGAAAACCCATGGAGACTAAGTGTCTCCCCACTGTTCCAAGGTATTCGAATCGAAAGCTCTGATACCAAGTTGTCACGCCCCAAATTTTTAAACCATTTTTTAAAAAACAATTTAAATACATAGCAGGGGAGATCACTACTTGTCATTCAGATTCATTCAGTTGAATTCTCATTACATACATGATACAACATAAAAAGAAAAACAGAAGTGAAGTACAATGCCGAAACTGGCTACAACTGAAGTACTAAAAAGTGAGGTACAAGTACAACTGAGCTGAAACTGAAACTATAGTATAAGGGTAAAGGTACAACCCACGACAAAAGTACTAAACAACGGCCAACTGAGACTGAGGCGCAAAGTGCAAGCTGCAGCTGGAACTTCCCTGCCTAACTCAAGAAAACCCAGCAACTGACTCCACTCCAAGGCCAGCTAGTCCTGCAACACAGACTAGAAAAAGGAAAAGAAAGAAGGTCTGAGCATACCACGGCTCATTGATAAAACCCCTAACTACTACCAAGCATGCACATGTGGTGCGTGCCTACGTGTCCACAAGTAAGCGTACAAACAATAATAAACCCAAAGTGCAAGTGAAGTGTAAGACGAGTAACCCAAGGGACAACTAATCAAGAGTCCTCAACTAAACGATACAATTATTTATTTTCCGTTATCTAACACTTAGGTATACGCATATTTCATCCCTTATCCCAATATGTATCGAGCAAGGGAATCCCTAGTCAAGGCATTCCAAAGTAAGGTACCATCGCTTGCCAAATATTTGATTCACATAGTATGTTGTATATTCATTTTGTTCCTTTTCGTCTTTCCATTTCTAACTTCCTCATATTCGAGGTGGGTAATAAGTTCTTGTGTTGGATTCACCCTCCATAACCCATACTATGGAGATATTGGAATTTCTTTATTTTCTTTCACATTAGGAACTTTCACATTTTTGCAACACGGATACTCTGGGGCGGCATCTAACCAAGACCCATCCGAGTCATCCCAAACTTTCAAAAACATTGGAGGCATCTAACCAAGACCCATCCGAATCATCCCAATCTTTCATTTTTCATGTTTTCGCAATTCATATCATATTGGATCGGGTCTGGCATAGTGCAAGTCGGCAAACTATCGTTTCTCCCTCGTGATTCCCCAACTCGTTGGGAGGGCTACGCTACACCCCCATTATGCTCAACGTGGTGGCGCGACCACCGGGGAAGTCTAACATCTGTCTATTCCCATTGTGCATAATGTCGTGGATGGTGCGACCATCCATGGAAGTACGTCCACAACCTGTTCCCGCCCACACACTCCTGTATTTCCCCTAACCAAGGGAGGGCCTCCGGTACCCTATGATTCCACGTCATTAGATGATTTTATTTCATGTTCTGTTATCATTGTTACCATGCCAAGTCAAGGCTATCAAAATCATGTCATCCCACGTCAATCGACTCGTTGCCATACATGTTCAATTTAAGTTTCCCAAACAATAGATTTTAGGTTGAACGTGAGTACCCCTCATGGGACACATCCTCCGTATTAGAGTTCATTAAATTTGTCGATGAGTTCTAAGAATACAAACTCAACCTCGAGCAATTCCAAGAAGTGTAACGAGACCTACAAGGCCTATACTTTCAAGGGTACCCAAGATGCTCACCCAATCATGCTCGAGACTCTACCACTCAACCGGGTAATGTAAACGATTCAAAACCACGACAATCTCTAACGGGAGTCAATCACCGAGTACTTGGTACGCCTCAAATTTGATGGATCCTACGAAGGTTATACGGACCCAAGATGGCTAAATACATGACCACATAAATCCTATGATAACTCAACGGTGTCGAAACCTTCAATACACAACCCAAGTTTCACATGGGCAATTCATTAAATACTTGGTGGCTCCTATCTCCAAAGACCACCACACAACTTACAAACCACCAAACCACAAGTCGTTCCCTCACGGGAATTTCGTCGAACACGTAGCGTGCCTAAGTCTCTAGGGTACTATATCAAGCAATTCGTGAGTTCAAGATTACCACTTACTTCTATCATCATAAAACCCTAAATTATCGGATTCAACATACATAAAAATGATCACCAAATAGCCTATGTACACACACACGCACATACTTAATAATAGCTAAGGATTTTACCCACCAGAGCATCGCTGGAAAAGTCACCGGAAAATGTTGTCGCTGTGCCACCGCAAGCTAAACCCACCACCGCGTAGATCTCCTTGTCCTCTTCAACATTCATAGAGACCGCAACTCCATAGCTCATCGCCGAAAAGTTGCCAGAATTCCAAAAGTAGCCGGATGATGAAAATATGGTGGACACCGTGTAGCTCTCACCGAGGGGAACAACATTCCTCCTTGCATTTTCTTGATCCAAGCATCTTCATCCAAGCCTTGACTTCAAAACTTGAAGGAATAGAAAATATGATGGGTGTTCCGGAGAGCTCTCATGGAGGAGAACAAGATTTCTTCTTGGGAAATCTTCATCCAAGGCTTGGAAGGCCATGGATTTGGTGGGAGAAGAGAAATCACCATGGATGGAGGGAGAGAGAAACAAAGAGCTTTAGGGTTTTCAAAATGGGGAAGATGAAGCCCCAAGACTAATTTGAGGGACCAAAGTCGGACTAGGGGCAAAAGGACTACTTTGCCCTTCATTAAAACCGGATTTTGGCAATCAACATTGAGGGGACCGGTCCCTTGATATAAGGGAGACCGGTCTCTCCACACTTCAGACCTCTCTGCATCAAAGGAGACCGGTCCCTTGATTTAAGGGAGACTGGTCCCTTGGGGGAAATTTCCAGAATTTGCAAAAAGTAACTTCCTCGAGTATTTCGATCATAACTTCATCGTCCGACCTCCGATTGAGACGATTAAAGTTGCATTGGATTTCTAATGAAATTCTCTACAACATTGGTGAAGAATGTATTCGCATTCAGAAAACACTTCGAGTTCAAAATGGGCCTAGAAGGCCTTCGACACATTGCCGGAATAACCTAAAATCATACTAACTCCATATCGGGGATTCTCACCACTCCAAACCGCTGGATTAACATCTATTGAACCCCAAACTCCATCAACAATCAATTAACTATTTTAAAAGAATGAGTTTCTATTTAAAATTTATATTTGAAATTCTAGGTCGTTACAATAATTCAGCTCATTTGGCTTCAACTAACGAGAAGCATAAGTGATAACCTTCCCTCTCTGCATCAGAACACATCCCAATACACGCAACGATGCATCACTATAAATTACCAAATCATCGGTACCTTCTGGAACTGTCAAAACAGGAGCAATCACCAACTTTTCTTTCAATAGCCGAAAACTCCTCTCGCATTCGTCAGACCACACAAATATGACATTTTTCTGAATCAACTTTGTCATAGGCAAAACAATCTCAGAAAAGCCGTGAATAAAGTGACGATAATATCCGGCTAAACCAAGAAAACTCCTGATTTCAGTCACGCTAGAAGGTGCTGGCCAATTTACCACTGCCTCTATCTTCTTCGGATCCATTAGATATCACATGGCCCAAGAAAACCACACTCTTCAGCCAGAACTCACATTTGCTGAACTTCCCAAAGAGTTTCTTCTCTCTCAAGGTCTGCAACACAGTCCTCAGGTGATGTTCATGTTCCTCCAATCCAAAACCCTTGATAAATATATGTACTTTTCCCGCAAATAGGAGAATCCTCTTAACTTCCATTTCCTCAACTTGGTAATCCTTTCACATGTGAGATGTCAAATGACTTTAATTTTTTAATAACAAAATACTATATACCCATGTCTCGGATATTTATAGCACTTAGATCTCCTTTACTCTCATATTTTTTCTTAGATCACCCCCAAATCATATAATTTGATACCCTGTATTTAAACACGGACCTCTTTACATGTACTAACCACATTTTATTCCTTAACACTTGATTCTCCATTCCCTGTCGCCTTTTCACCTTGGTACTCAAAGTTTCTCTAACCCTTTTGATACTGAGTTTTTATTCTATTGTTATTATTTCATTGCTCTATGCATATAATTTTCTCCTTGATTCCCTACCACTCGATTCACCCTTTTCCATTTACTAAAGATACATTAACCTTTATTGAGCAATTTCTACCCTCTATACCATAGTCACTAAATTGTCATAATTCTTTTCATAACAATCTAACAATTGATCACTAAACAAAGTATCAATCCCATCTACAGAGTTACAAACATTTTACATTTTCCATGTCAAACTCATCCAAATATATTGAGACAACACTAAAAATCCGGTCTCATACACAACTACCAACATATCTCTTTGTTTAAAATTCATAACAGTTATTTCCACAACATTAACAACCACAATTAATTTCAACCATAGGGCTAATCAATCTCATTAACATTTAACCCCATAAACGTCCAGCTTTTAACATAAACTGTATCAATACTTACCAGAACAACACAATGTACAACCTCATGTATAGAAATGAGAACATACTTATTAATAACGGAGAAATCGTATTTGACTCACTTAACATCCTATGGTCCACTACTAAGCCACTCTAAACTCAACACTTCCAAGAAATCATATATATCCATTTACTTGCCAAGACTTCTAGCTAGAAGAAATGGTGATCAAGTGTTCTTCAGGCCAGACCTCCTGGTAGTCAACAGATACACACATCCTTGAATTTCACCACTTCCTATACTCCACTCCTAGGATCATTTCCAAACCAAGGATCTAATACCAAAACTGTCACACCCCATACCACTAAACACTACAACAAATTAGACAACTGACAACCAAAATAACAATGTAATAAAAAATGTGTTGTCGTTGAGTATGTATCAGCAACACATTTTGATAAGTTCATCGGCAATTCTTGTCGCCAATAGTTAATTGAAACTAATCAATAAAACTAGTTTTGGCGACTATTTTTTATACCTTTCGGATGCAAAAATGTCATTGACAAAAATTTTCACATTTGGAAATGCAAATCTTATTGCTGAAAGGCAATTTATTTTGGCACTTTTTTCAAGATAATGATATGGAGTGCGACCTAAATAATTTAAATTCTCCAATATGAATTCCAATTATAAACATTTAATCGCTTATTTACCAACTCTTTACAATATTCTAAACAACCAAACCACTTGCCATAATATTATATCAAATCAAACTCGTAATCGTGCATTTGTTACAACAGTTCTATTGTCTTACAGTTTCTTCGAAACACACATTATACATTACAACCCTTAATTTAATCATCTACCTTAGAAAACTATCCCGACCAATAGTTTCTCATAACCTAGATCCTGTAGTGGACCGATCAACTATGCTCCGCACTTGGATTTACAAGTATAAGCACAACAAGAAATCCAAGAGTTCGTTAGATACAAGAGAAACATATTGCAAAACTGCATAACATAAGCAAAAGAGAGCACATAGGGAATAACAATGTATTACACAAGTATGCATGTTCTTCTTGCCAAACCTTTTTATTCATCTATCAGTTATTAAGGCATTCCTCTTGTCGAGCGATGATTACTCTACGGTATTGTTCGGCCACACCGGGCATACCAGAGTCGAGCTGATAATAGCTCCATCTAGAAAATGCGTCTGTTTGCTCAAGGACAATAATGTCCAAACACAGTCTTGATGACTAGCAGTCTCAATGACTAGAGATTTTATTTGTTTCCATAAGCTTGATGACTAGCTACTTAATCATTATTATTCTACCTTCCATCTTTGGATAACCCTTTTATCTTTTTATACAAGTGAGTAATCATTTTATCATTTAACATCACTTGATTTACATAATAATGTACGATCAATCATCATGGCATAATCAGGTGCCCATAAGCATGTTTAACCGAACTAGGTCATGTTATCACATTCATGTATCAAGTAGAGTATTAAGTTCCACTCATCATAATTTCATAGGACAACACGTAAGCACGCCACCTATACATAGAACAATAAGTAACAATTGTAAATAACAGACTCTCCTATTGGTTTTACACTCTAGATATGTTTTTGGAATGCCTCTGATAAGTTAGTCTTGTTTCCTGAAATTATTATAAAGGAATTTAATTATATAAATATTCTTCCTAAGCCCTCATTTATATTTAGTTCCTCTAAGCCATTTAAGGGGCATAAGGTTTGTTAATATTAACCTTAAAATTCAGGGTTTTGCCCCTTTATCATTCATTAACCCAATTAGGATCTTTTAAAACCAACCCCAGATAAATTTTCATCATATTTCCTGACCGGTAGTTGGACCGGTACCAGACCGGTATGTCGACGGTATACCGTCTAGTGAGCCAGTTTTTCTATTCTCTGAATTTTTTGGATGACCTTCAATTTTCAAGGGACCGGTATAATCATCGGTGAGCCAGTCGGTATACCAGCCGGTATACCGGTCTCCCACTAGTTCGAGTGTGTTCTAGGTGTTTGTGGTGACTGAAGTCCAGAGGGCTCTTTGGATCCCCTGCGCTTCGACCGGATGGCTGGGGTGAGTGCTTCGGGCGGCTGATCGGGTTACCTATAATAGAAATGAGACCACCAACTTGGCTCCTGCAAAACAAAGGTCAGTGCCCACCGGTCGGTACTGACCGAGAGGGGTCTCCGATGGCTAAGTCAGCAATGGAAGTAGAGGGAAACTGGAAGCTGAAAGAGCAGTCGGAGAGATAACAGAAAATCGGTCCTGTGAATAGTACTCAGTGGGGTATATATAGTCCAACCTGACTTGGAACCAAAAGTGCGAGTGTGCGATGCACACGGGGGAGATCTTGTGCTGATGTCAGCCCTATGATACTGCTGGGCCGCTGGACCGACCCGAGCCATGTCAGTAGTTGTACTGCCAACCCGTGTGCCACCTGCCAGAGGTCATTGTTCCATGTTGCTGCCAATGGTAGGCCCCTCTGGCACAGGACCGTCCGTCGGTGGAAGTTGTCCCTTCTCCCAGTGAGGAGTGGAGACGCATGGCTCCCTAGACGTCCGGATGGGTATGCCAGAGGTTGAAGGAGGTCGCATGGCAGGCCCGACTTGGCTCCTTCGGGTGTCCGGTGAGACTGCTTTAGATGGTGAAGGGAACATGATGAACTGCCGGTTCTATCCTTCAGCCGCAGTGATTTGTCGGAGGTCGATGAGGCCGACGACCCTGGATTACTCCTTGAGATTTTGGGGCAGGGTCCGGACTGGTCGATTGGTCCGACTCAGAGGGTCCGGCCAGTACCTGTCGAGATCCGGCTACCACAATAGCCCCTCAATTCTTTTCAACCTGTTAGAAAGGATTGATCATGATCTGCCGGATGTTGCTCGGTTCTTGGTTGGTCCGCTATGCTATGGTGGCAGGCCTATTTGACGGACGTTGCAGTTCAAAGCTGGGGGCGTCGCTAGCACGCGCGTTGTCCGGTGTGTCCATAGACAGTAATGATTGCTTCGCAACCTCCATTCTGTGGTGTCCACGTGGCATCTTCTGATTGGACGAAGGGGTCGGTGCGTGCGGATGGGACGCCTGATGGATGCCACCTCGAACCTTACGCTGGTTGTTGATTGGACGGAGCTGCCTTCTCGCGGATCGTGCGAGGCAATTGGGTTCACGTCTCCCCCCTTCCCCTATAAATATGAGGGTAGGGAGGTTGGAAGTTCACCTGTGGACTTTGCTCTCCGACGCCCTTGCATCCGACCAGCCTTCGGCCTTTCCTTATAGCTTCTGGTCTTCAAGCTTTCTGTCTTCATGCCTTCGGGACATCAGGTATCATCCGGACCCTCCATATTGCATTTTCATTCATTGTTTTTGTCTTGGGCGATCTCCCTATCGGATCGACGGGAGGTCCCTGGTCCGACTGCCTGTCTTCCAGACTGTTGCCCTTCCTCCGGTGGGTAGTGTATCCATGGGCGGAGGGTTAGTAGAGTCGGTGCGAGCCACATTTCTGGGGATTTATCGCCCTCTAACTTCCATTTTTGGTTGTGTCCGGCAGGACATGAGCACGTGATGTCAGATTCCAGAGACACCCAAGCAAGTTCAGATGCGGAGACCAACTCCGACGTGCGGTCCGGGTCTTCAAATGAGGTCGCTAGCAGCACCTCCTTATCCCCAAGGCCTTTGGAGGTTTGCCTTCTGGCCTCTACTGTGAGACCCACATCTCATTATTGCATTAATTAAAAAATTGATTATGAGGAATTAAAATTTTTAGATGATTAGAGTAATTATTTGTGGACGATTAATTGTGAGTTGGATTTGAGTTAAAAAATAATAATAATTACAATAATTATTTGAGCCGCTTATTTAAATACAATCAAAATAATTTTATTGAGCAAATAAAATTTGCGACGGGTCAAAATTGGAATTCATATATTAAAATAAAGATGTATAAACTATAGAATATAATTTCAGTCTTAAATTGAATTTTATAAAAGGTTTGGGGGCATTATTGTAATTTAATTAAAGTAAATTTTAAGTTATTTAATGTTTAAAGATTAATTATGTAAGTTTAATTAAAGAATTTAAAAAAATAGAAAGTTGAAAAAGATGTGGAGAGGGCCAAGTGTTCCCCCCCATTGTGTCGTGTGCAAGTGTGATAGGGGAGGGGGATGTGTTTAGATATGCTTCAGGGCATTGATTAAAAAAAGAAAAAAAATAGGGGAAGTTAATATATACAGAATTAGTCGGGAGAGAAAAGGACAGAAAGGGAGAAGAAAGACCGAGAGAGGAACGAGAGAAAAGGGAAGAAGGAGACGCGATCGAGAAGACACGACCCGACCGACGGTGACCGACGGAAACGCGACGCGACCGGCAACTTCAACCGGCGACCGGAGAGACGGGAGAGACAGCAACACCGGTAAGGAGGAAGAGAGGAACAGAGCGGCAGGCGGCGCAAGGCGCGGCGGACGGCGACGGGGGGAGGTCCGGCGACACGGGTTCAGACAACGGCGGCGGCTGTGTGGTGGCAGTGATGTGCGCGGGTGGTGCGGATCTGCGACGTGCGACGAAGTTCGGTTGGATCTGTACGAGCGACAGTGGATTTCGACGAAGGTATACGCGATATATATTGTGTTCATTTTAGTATTATATTCGTTTGTGTATATTCGCATCTGTTTGCGTGTATATGTAGTAGAATCCAGTTGGTGATTGATTTCTGGTGGGTTCGCGGTGATAGTGTGATAGTTGTATATGTGTGTACGCGTGTGTTTGTAGTTGTGCTAGAATCGCGTATGTAACTGTATGTGTGTGGGTCGTGCGATAGGTGTGCGCGTTGTTAATGTAGTTGACTGTATGGTTGTGGCTTCTGCGTAAGTGGCCGGTAGTTGTGGTGGCAACACGGTAGTTTTGCAAATATGACTGCGTAGTTGCGTCACATGTGGTATTTAGTTGTGCATATGCGATAGTGTGGTGTGTGTGTGTTCGGTAGTGGGTTTGCGAATACATTAATTTTGTTTATTAGTGGTAATTAAGGCGCCAAATAGTTAATAAAAATAAAAATAAAGAGAATTATATAAAAAGAGAATAACACGGAAAAAATAGAAATAAATGTAGAAAATAATTGTTTTGGCATG
>NMUG010005418.1:0-13145 GCA_002855965.1 Monotropa hypopitys | reverse complement strand
TCAATTCATTCCGGGATTCTCTTCTATTGCTTTGCCAATGACGAAGTTGATCCGCAAGAATGTGAAATTCATATGGTCTGAGGAATGTGAGGCGAGTTTCAGAATGTTGAAGGAAAAGTTAGTGACGGCTCCTGTTTTGACGATTCCTGATGGCACGGAGGATATGGTGATTTACAGCGATGCTTCTTTACGAGGCTTAGGTTGTGTATTGATGTAAAGGGGTAAGGTTATTGCATATGCTTCTCGTCAATTGAAGTCGAATGAGCTTAATTATCCGGTTCATGACCTCGAGTTGGCTGCAGTGGTCTTTGCTCTTAAGTAATGGCGTCATTATTTGTATGGAGTTACCTGCGAGATCTATTCTGATCATCAAAGCCTGAAATACTTATTTACACAGAAGGAACTTAATTTGCGCCAGCGGCGATGGATGGAATTGATCAAAAATTATGATTGTTCTATTCATTACCATCCTGGAAAGGCAAATGTGGTTGCTGATGCGTTGAGCCGTAAATTGGCAGGGAGTTTGACTTGTTTGCGATGTGCTCGCATTGAGAATTTTAAAGAGATGAAAAAGATAGATGCTGTATTTGAGGTGAATTCGAGAGATGTTCGGTTGGCTCGTCTTTCGATTCGACCTACCTTTGTGGATCAGATTCGTATGGGTCAGGATGCGGATGAGTTTCTGGTGTCTAAGAAGAAGTTGGTATCCGAAGGGCTCAGAGGAGATTTCAGAATCAATGACGGTAGTATGCTTCTATTCGGGACAAGAATGTGTGTTCCTGATGACTCAGAGTTGAGGCATAATATTCTCGAAGAGGGTCATAGTTCTGCTTATGCTATGCACCCAGGAGGTAATAAATTGTATCGAAATCTTTGTGATAATTTTTGGTGGAGAGGAATGAAGAGGGATATTGGGAGTTCGTAGCAAAGTGCTTGACTTGTCAGCAGGTTAAGCTAGAACATCAAAGGCCAGCGGGGTTATTGCAAAGTTTACCGATACCAGAATGGAAGTGGGAACATGTGACGATAGACTTTGTGGTTGGGTTTCCAAAGTGCAGTAGAGGCTTCGACTCTATTTGGGTTGTGGTGGATCGATTGACGAAGTCTGCTCACTTTTTACCTGTTCGAGTTACATACATCACTGATAGATATGCCAAGTTGTATATTTGTAATACCCGTATTTATTTTAATTAATTTTAGATTTTATTATTAGTTTTGGAAGAAATAAGAAGAGAAAATAATAGTGTAGAGAAGTCTCAAGTATTTAATAAGGAATTTTTATATTATAAATATATGTCACTTAATAGATATTCATATAATTAAGAATGGGATGGCATGCAAGGTTGAATAGGTTTATAATGGAAGGGCAATATGGTTATGTGAAAATAAAACCTGATTAGAGTAATAAAGATAGGTTTTTGCTCATTAGGGTTAGAGAGGATTACTTGGTGGCTAGAGAGGATTAGAGGGAGAGGCTTGAAGAACTTAGCAAGATCAAGTTTTAGATCAAGTTTTTTTGAAGAAATTCCTTCTTCAAAGTTGTTCCTAACACTCTTGAGATAAACTCTATGTTTTTAGATTTTTAATTTCGTGCATAATTAGGCCCAGATTAAGGTTTTTCTACTAATCACGATTAGCCACTGATTTTCTAGATCTACTTTGAAAAATTATGTTTTTAGGTGATTTAAAGTTTGTTTTTGAAGCCCATCTTTGAGTATGATTTGAGGATAGATGTATATTACATCCTAGGGTAATTGTTTTCTATGATTTGAGGTCTTAAAATCAAGTTTAGATGAGTTTTGATTAAGAAAACCGAAGTGAAATTAGCAGTTTTTTAATCTGCCCATTTCTGTGCACTAACCGATATACGAACCGGTATACCGGGCGGCATACCGGTCTCATACCGGCTAGTTCAAATTTTGGCAAAAAATGAAAGTTGTGCGTATCGTTGAGAGCTTTCCAACGCCATATTATATTATAAAAACGGAGTTACGTAGCAAAAGTTATGTCTGTTTAAAGGTGATGTTGTTGTATACTTTAGGGGAGAGACACAACCCCTTCATTACTTTTCTGTTATGGACTACATGTGGGGAGAGACACAACCCCTTCGTTACTTGTTTTGTTGATGTAATATGTTAATCACTTTTTCTATAAGGATTGTAAATCTGATGCTCCTTGATATTGTTGTCCTTTTCTTTTTGTTGTGGCATTTTATCCAGGTAAGGAGGCTTAGCGGGTTCATTGCCAGTTTTCAGGGTTCTTTCCAGCAGGAGCCACATTTGTTACCTTTCAGTTCTTATTTCCCTTTACCTCTTCCAGTTGTAGGGTGAGGATTGTGAGACTCTTTAGATATTCAGACTTTTCGCTGCCGTTTGCAGGAGACTAGTACTTTTATTTTGGGACCTTGTTCCCCTCCCAGGTGTTGCTGTTTTGTATTCAGAGTAGAGCCCACCAGTCCAGCTGTTGTGAGGAGTCTGAGTACTTAGGAGGACAGCTACGTTTAGCGTGTCCACTTATTGAGCCGCAGCCTGTGGTGAGGCATTTGTCGAGTGCGGAGGAGATGCTGTCCGATTTTCTACAGACTTCCAGTAGCAGTAGCAGTAGCAGAGCTTTTCTTTTCTTCAGATGTATATATTTAGTTTCCAGTTTATAGTTTATGATTGTCGGGAACTGTTTAGCCCTGTTGTTTGAGTGAGAGAGTTTGTTTATATTTCTAGTTCAGCAGAGTGAGTTTTGGGCCGTTGTTTATAGTCCATTTCAGTTTGATGAAATTTTTAGTTTATCTTCCAATTTTCAGTTTTCAGTTTTCAGTTGTAGATCTTTTATATTCAGTTGTTTAGTTTCTTTTCAGTTCTAGTTGTATTAGTATTTTAGATTATTGTGAGATTAGTGTAGATTAGCATGTTCCGCCGTCATGCGCCCATCCTTAGATGACTGTCGTTACAGTTGTCGGGGATGGGGTGTGAAACCTTAGACTGAGGTGTCACATTAGGAATAGACCGTGTAAACTCTTGATGTGTTGGTGCCAGTGATACTTCTTGGAAGGACCTTGTGAACTTTCTAGGATAGATCGCGTGGGCCATTTCCATGTTTGGTGATAGTTTGAGTTTTGACAAAGATACGTTTGGTGTCACTTGATGACTTAGGGAACTGGATGTGAGCGGTAGTTAGAATGATCGTTCCAGAGTATGGATGTATGCTTGACAATTTTCGATGTTGTAAAATAATGCTCCCCAAGTATAGGGAATTAAGACCGTCCAAGCATAATATCCAGTGAGACCAGTATCGAATCCACAGGGAGGCGTGAATAGTAATAATTTAAGATGTAATTTGATTAACAAACGAGCAGTTGGATGCTAGCCTTTATGATTGGTTTGGTTGGGTGACTTAATTAATCCTAAGTAACTCTGAAATTAACTACGAATTGAATACGAATCTTGTTCCCTTAATTTAAATAGAAGACGTGGTTGGAGAAATCAACCAACCCGTCATCCATACTATCATTGATTCTCGAGTGAAGATATATATGTGGATACTCAGGCACGCCAGAGATTGCCACTGTACATGCATCGTATCCCTCATGAATGATGGTCTAAGAACCATGGATGCCAAGTGTTCTTGTCAATCTATGGGCAAACACCTATCATGCATAGGAGATCGTATACACGAAGGGATTTCCCCGTATGAGTCTTCCAACTTAATGAAAGATGAGAATCAAGGATAATATGGATGATAGATTGGTCTATCCCCCAACCACACCAAGGTGACTACTCACTCACAGTGGGAAGAAGTTCCATATTCAATGAAAAGGAAAACATGATTAAGGAGAAAATTGAATTAAAAACAAAGATTTTATTATTAACTAATGAAGAAACAATGAAAGTAAAGAATATTACTTGTCTTACCCACATAAACTTACTCAAAACAATCAAAGAAAAACACCTAAGTTCCAAAGCTTGAGGTTGAAGATGACAATGGAGGAAGAGAGAAGAGTATGGAGGCTACTCTCTCTCTAACCCTAATACACTCTTAAAACAATGAAATAAAAGTTAACCTACGAATTAACATCATTAGGCCTATATACCCTCAGCCTATTCAAGAAAAGATTTACAAAACATCCTCAAAATCGAATTTTAAACTTTCAAATTTTTCCCGCACAACGCCTGTTATCGATAACCCGATCTGACGGGTTATCGATAACCAAGATTTTCATATCGGATCTGGGTCGTGTTATCGATAACATGATTTTTGGTTATCGATAATTGCATCGTCTGCATTTTGGTTGGACCTTGAGTCTTCATCCAGTTATCGATAACATATATAAGTGGTTATCGATAACCACTTCCTTTGGAATTTGGCTTGACAGTCTTCTAGCTCCTGTTATCGATAACCTGTCTGAGCGGTTATCCATAACCACTTGCTCGGGATTTTGGCTTTCACTTCTTCTTTCGCTGATTATCGATAACAGGACTGAATGGTTATCGATAACTGATCTCTCGGGATAATAGATGGCACATGCTTTTCTGCTGGTTATCGATAACAAGGCTGAATGGTTATCGATAACTGATCTCTCGGGATAATGGTTGACACATGCTTTTCTGCTGGTTATCGATAACCTGAAAATTTGGGTTATCGATAACCCGTCTCTTGAAAATCCATGCCATCTACTTCCACAATCTTTCGCCACTTTGTCCCTTGAACACCGGATGTTTTACTATGCTAAAAAACATGACATTTAGCCTGAATTTCCTGAAAGTGCATATAACTTTATTGCACGTGAAATGCATTAAAACAAGGAAAGTAACTAAATTAACAACGTGGATAAGACTAGATAGATACACGAAACGTATGCATTTGCGTGTCTATCAATATCCGTTTGGTTTGTTTGTGTTTTGGGTGATAGATATTTGACAAGGTTAGTCTTGGAGGGTGAGTATTTGGTTCAAAGATGTGAGGAATTAGCATGTTGGTGTGCATAAGAGTCTCTTAGGAGATTGTTTGAGGAAGAAATATAGTTTGAACCTTGAGTTTGAGGTTGTGATTAAAATTTGTGGCTAATGGCTACTTCTTAGTTGTGGCGGATGGTTGTGGAGGTATGCCTCTTGATGTAGTTGGCGTGTGTTCTCCCCTTACATCGGATCTTGACGGTCTTGGGATGCCTTATGTCACATGCTACCCTTAGTGTGCCTATCTTGGTTTTATCCATTGATGCCTTGAGCTAGGAGTGGTATCCATCTCTGTTCGTGATGTTGATGGTATGCGTTCGTACTTTATTCTAGCCAGTGTTAGAGGACTTGATCTCGGGTGATATATGAGTTGACCATTCCTTATTATCAGTATTTGTCATACCCTTGATCTTCTCTCGTTGTATGGATGGTCGTCGGTGGCATTGGGTCTAGCCAGTGTTGATGGTATGCTTGTAGGGTTCTAAGTGTAGAACCATGAATTCGGCTTGCAAATCTTGCTTTTCGCCTTTGTTCGTGAGTCGACGGAGTCATAGATTAACATTCCTCCGGTTGGTGTTCTTGGGCATTGGGTCGATGTTCCCTCTTGTTCCTGTTGCCTTTGTTATGCTTGTCTTGCGACTAGTTGTGAAGTTTGTTGACTTTTGATAGCTTCCATCCAAGTCGTGTTCCGTTCAAATATAAGTTGTAAGACTTGTTGATTCTTGGATGACATTTCTTTGACTCGCGTCTTGCGTAATGCATGTAGTGGAAATCTCCATCGTCGTGGTATTCTTGATCGAAATGCGATTGTTTCCTTTTCGGTTGCGAGGTCTTAGTTGGATACGGGACTTCCGTTATCTTTTGCTATGATTGTGCGTTGGACGTTACTTGATCGTTGGATAGACATTCGTGGACCAAAGAAATGCATGTTTGATTGACCGTGGGGAAAGTTGGGAACGAATGCATATTGTAGTCTAGACTTGGTGTGAGTTTAGTGGCATGCCATGTTGTTTGGGCTTGGCGCTTGCACATTTTGGCGTGCATGGGTGCGTAAGTATTTTTTTGTTATGTGATATACATCTGACGTGGTGAATTGGTTTGAGAAGAGCTATCGGTCGGGGCATCTCAAAGCAAATCACCAAGGTCATACGGTTACCACACTAGGATGTGTGTGTTTAGTGTGGTGTGTTCTTTGGCTCAAGAATTTGGAGCATATTCTTGCGTTGCATTTATTTTGGTTAGTTCGTGGGTGTTGGTGCGATGACGTTTCCTCGCTAGTTGTAATTTGCCAAATATTCGTGCATAGGGTCTTGAAGCCATGTCGGCGTATCGGCGTGTCTATCGCGTGTCGGCGTATCCTCGACGTGTCCTTGGCGTATTGGCTTGTTCGTGGTGTATCTGTGTCGTATCGGGAAGCATTCCCTTATATTTTTTGGCATGCTCGTAAGCATGCGGGTTGTGAAGTGTGCCCTTGCTTTGTGGCTACCGCGGTCGAATCATTGGATGTTGAAGTAAGGTGGTACTTGTGTGGGATTAAGCGTTCGAACAACCGTATCGAATTCATGTGTCTTAGTTGAACTCTCCCCATATTGGTTGTGATCAAATTTGCGAGAAGTTGTTGTGGTAGTGTGTTTAATTCCGATTTAAGTTTTGAGTAGTGAACCTGTGGTCTCGTTCATCGGTGGTATGGTTTTCATCCCCTCTTCTTTCCTATTAAATTTCGAGGACGAAATTCTTTTAAGGGGTATGATATGTAACGACCTAGAACTTTAAATAATTTACTAAATGTTATTATGGTTGTTATCGGGTCTATTCGATAAATTTCAATGGTTCGGGGTGGTTAGAGTCCCCGGTGGTGGGTGGCGTTGTCTTGGGTTGTTCCGGCAATGTGCTGAGGGTCTTCTAGACCTATTATGACTCCGAAATATTTTCTGAATTCAAAAATGTTCTTCATCAATATCGTAGAGAATTTAATTACGAATCCAACGCAACTTGAATCGTCTCAATCGGAGTTCGGACGAAGAAGTTAGGCCCAAAACTCTCCGACAACTGTTTTGTGAAACTACTGCACATAGCGCAACCGATAGCGCGAATTTTGGGCGCAACCGGTAGCGCATCCCTCTCTGTGCGATTTTGGGGAAACAACAGAGCGAAGCGCAACCGGTAGCGGTTTTGGGCGCAACCGGTTACGGTTGCGCAGACTGCGTTTCTGGCAGTTTAAGTGAGTGTGTTTTGGTAATTCCCTGGGGTATATGTATAGTCGATTTTTATGTAATGAAGTGTTTAGAACTCATTTTTGGCCTCCCTCTCCCTCTCTCTAACCCTAAAAACGTTTTCTCTCCCCTCTCTAAAAATCTCTCATTCTCTCTACATTTTGAAGACCATCCGAGCTTCGGATGGAGTTTTTGCAAGAAGAAACATTATTCCTTGCGTCGAGGGCTATCCGGGAACCTAAATGGTGAAGTCATCCTATCAAATTCGGATTCAAGACATTTTTGAAGCTTCATTGGAGGTTTTCCTCCTTCACAAACCTTGGAGAGCTTGAAGAGACCTACGCAATGACGGGCTCGGACCATGGCGGTGTTGAGAATGTTTTTGTAAAGACCTGACCCAGAAACTATACAAAGAAAGAGGATCTGGACACGTGTCGCTACTTAATATCATCACACATACAGTAAATATCTACAAAATGGCTCCAACAAAATTCCAAAACATATCTAATATGCAGCCACGGAAGATAAGGTAATTAAATCCCAAGGTAACTAGTCTCAAAAGTTAAAACCAACACAAACCAAACATGGTCTAACAGAAACTCCCACAACTATAGTCTGAAGAGACAAAACGACGTCTCACAACTAACTAACATCATTACTAATAAAAGAGAAGGAAAAACATAATTTTCCCCAAACCGCTAGCATCTCTAACTGGCTAGACTTCACCTAGCACATCTGGACCTGGCTTGTGATGAACCGCTATGCTCCAAGATCTGGATATGAATGCCAAACAAAGAGAGAGACACACAAATTCAGGAGTGTCAGATATCAAATAAATATGTGAAGGTTACATATGAAATTTCATGAAAAGAGACAATAAACATAGGAGTTGTGATTTACTCTACAAGTAGTCCACATACAATGTAATTGTAATCACTAGCACATTAAATAAGTGAAATGTGTGATTCCTTTACATCTTCCATTCCTTGGATATTTTTATTATATCCTTTGCCATTTTGATGCCAGTGTTACAGGACGAACCCACTGGATTCCAGGACTAACCTGCGTCAACCAAATATGGCTTTGCATAAATAAATAAAGATTTGCTACCAATATTCCAGGACTAACCTGTTGTGTTCCAGGACTAACCTGCGTTTTAAATCACATAACTCATCTAGGCTTATTCATGAAGCCCGTGCCTGGCATTCCACAGCTGACTAACAGCTTACCCAGGTAACACCCTTCCAATACATTCAATTCCCATGTTTATTATAGTATTGCAAATCTATATAATTTAAAAGATTGTATTCGTACACATTGTTTTCCCCATTCCATGTAGCAAGATGGCACATACATACCAGATCAACCAGTTTAAATATAAGTTGAACATATCCATTTTTGAATAACATCTTTCATGTAATCACCTCATATCATGCATCATTATACAATTGCATATTCCACCAAACATCATATATACATGCAGTTAATGGAAACTAGTAAATCATGAATCATCACATACCCATAGTATCACAATTCCATAGAACTCTCATAATAACAAGCACATATTTTAAAAGAGATCTACACACTCACCTTATGTGCGAGAATCACGATAAACTTTACTTTGTAGCCTTGGAAGGTCCCGGCTCCTCACCTGAATCGATAACGATAAGTTAAAACCATATCCAATAAGGTTTTACTTCTTAAAAATAATTAATTATCTTAAACTGTTCATTAGAGTCTCCAAAATAGTTCCTAATACCTCCCAAACACTTCCGACGTCACACCCCGAACCACCGGGACAACCCTCAAAACTTGCCAAAATAACCCAGCGGGGACCGATACCCGTCCCCCTTCTCAACCTTCTGCTCGATGGGGACCGGTACCCCCAACATTTCTTAACACACTGTTTAACGGGGACCTATAACTTAGAGGGAGTGACTTGGGAAGGCGATGATGGCATGTGTGAGAAATATACTCACTTGTTTTCAGGTAAATTATTGTCTTATTTAAATTTTAGGGACGAAATTTTCTACGGGAGAAGGAGTTGTAATACCTGTGTCCTTAAATGTAATTTAAAAATCCTTTTAATTATTTTGCATGAATAATTAATGGCACTTATAATGATCGTGTTAGATCTTGGGGTGAGAGTTTGGGGATTTTGTGGTTTAGTGTTTTAAAAGTGCCTTGTGATGATTTGAGGTCAATTTGAGTAGTGAATCACCATTCTTTTAATTCTTGAGGATTAAATCTAGAATGTATATAGACTTAGGGAAGTCATAGAGTGACTTTAGGGAGTCATTGTGATGTCAAAAATGTTGAGAAAGTGTTAGGAATTGAGTTGGGAAGGTTGGATTTGAGTTGGGAAGGTTGGATGTGAGTTTGGTGAGGTTTAGAAGCAAAATGTCATTTCTCGTCCAGACCAGGAGTGGGATCATTCGGATGGGGGTCCAGAGAGTTTGGCCGGATGATTAGTAGGGCTCATCCGGACCAAGGAGGTGGCTCGTGCGAACGAGGGTCGGTGGTCCGGACGGGGATGGGTCTCCTCCGGACGGGGCACGCGGTCAGTTTTTAATTTTTAAGAGTAAAGTTGGGTTTTTACTCCCTAATCAATTTTTATACACCTTAAAACATATTAGGGTTATACAAATCAGTTTGTAGTCTCCCTTGGATGTTCTAAACCTAGAGAGAAAGCTAGAGAGAGAGATTCCATTAAAGAACCTCCATTGTTGAAAGAGTTCTGGAAGAAAGCTTGGATGGAATCCTTCTTGTGACTCAAGCTCTTGGTAAGTCCTACACATCAGAATTTTTTATGAACTCTTTGCTTTTAGTTGCACCAATCTTCGGGATAAGTCCATGTATAGAGTTCATTGTCTAGTATGTCGAATATTATAAGTGGATCTATAGATTTCATAAAAGGATTGCATGGATTAAGGGTTGTTTATATGTTTTATGAGAATTTTGTATGTAGGTAGTTGTAGATTTGGGATGCTTGAGAAACTTTGTGGTTTAGGAAGTTCTTAATGGTTTATTATAGTCTCATTGGCAAGATCTCATGTGTGTGTGTGTTCATGCATACACTTAGCCTTGTATGATTATGGTGAAAACCTAGAGGATTTCTTGGGCGAATTTGATATTGTGGAAGGGATAATCCATGATTAGGACCCTTTAAATATTGTCAAGTCTGTAATTCAATTCTATACTCCTTGTTGAAATTTTGGTTTATTGTGGACTGAAATTTCTAGATTATTTGGACAAGTAATCTCGTGGAAAACATTGAGGGCACGAACAAAGGCAAGGAGAAAAATGGTTACGCAGTATTGGTGAGTGTATATTTATGGCATTTTAATTGTACATGTTAAAGTGTTTTATTTAATTGTCAATACAATTGTGAACGGTATACTTGTTGTCCATGATGTGGAATATACACTTGCGAATGATATGCATGATTGGCTATGATGTGGAATAAAAGAAAGTATAATGATACATGTGTATTATATATTGGCCTACGTGGGACGTGTGGCATTGTTGGCAACCTGTGTAAGTCCAACGGGTGCGTGAGACGTAACCCAATAATATGCACAGGGCATACAAACTATTGCCTATAGCAATAGCTATTTTTAGGGCATGTAATGCTCAAACCTTTTGAAAAAGGGGTTCGTCCAACATACATGAAAGAATAATGCATGAGATGCACTTGTTATTGAAAGAACCTTGTTGTTGATTTTATGATTACAGTTAATGAAATTGCCTTGAGATTGGAAGTTAAAATATCATATTCAAACTTTGGTTCCTTGTTTTTTACTTGGAAATCAAGTAGCAGAGATAGCGGTCCACTACAAAGCTAGAAGGATGGATTGTGCTTGGTCAAAGGAGTATTAATAGAGTTTTGCAGCTTGGTGGTGATTGAATCCTTGTAGTTCTATCTCTCTTATTTTGTGGGTGAGAGTGTTCTTTTATTAGTTGGCATTTGTTAGAGTCTATTTTAGCAATAGGTTATTTTTATTGTAATGAGGAATTTGGAAATGATGATGCTTGAGATGTAGTAGTCATTTTGTTAGTGAGGTGTGTTGTCCCACTTGTCACTAATGGTATTTATTCGAGGTTTTATTTAAAGAAAATTTTTATTCCGCATTATATTGGTATTTGTGAATATGAGATGTTACACTTCCGCTGTGGTTTACTCTTTTGATAGTTGTGTGAGATTGATCCTTCTGGGTCTTTTGGGATTGTTTTGATGCTTTGTTCCGTCATGATTCCATTGCTAGTTGATTAATTATTTTGTATTTCGGGATGGGTCATGACATTACCACTTCCACCCAAGGTCCCCAAACACGAAATTTACAGTTTGAGCTTTGATAACAAGTTGTAATATCCCAAACCAAAATAACCTTTATTAAGTAAAATAAAGAATGGCTCTTGAAACCAATTACCAAAAATCCTCAATTAACACAACAACACTAGCTATAAAATGCATAAAAGGTAGGCATCCCAATTTGAATTTCTCAAAACTAAGAACAACTTCAACTCCGACTTAAGACAACAAATCGCAACGGAAAACCAAACATAAAAAAACTCAATGTCTATAAAAGAGAATTTCTAACAATACATAAAACTAAAAAAAAATAATGAACAACTACGACCACGAAAAGGCTAAAGTATAACTAGCCAGCAACGCCTGCCGATCTTGCCACTAGCTCTAACCGACAAGCTAAGACCCCAAGCCAACTATAGTGAACCAAATCCCAAGCCTCATCAACCTGGATTTCCAAGCAATAAAAGGAAAACAACAAGACAAGGAAATTCAAGAATTTGTTAGATATGAACGGACATACATATAACTAACAAATTCTACAACAGAAAGAAATCTAAATATAAGAGAACCATAGGGATAAATCTGAATGCCACGTTTTACTTACTTTCACCGAACCAATATGAACCGTTTCACCAAAGCCACTTTTTTAACATATTCAATGCCTTAAAAGATACTCAACACATACATGGTTAATGCACACTACATGATCCAATTTTATCTTTATACTAGGTCACCTGTTATATAACAATTGCCACACAGACATGTGTTACATGTAAGTACCGATGCATGACCACCATAACTTGCACTATACAATGGAACCATGTATACTATAAACATTTACAATGAATACTCGCACACATGCATCTTTACCGGATGCCACATATATCTTCACCCCATAACACCCACTCATGCAATTTGGACTCTTTTTTAGTCTTACTTATAACATTTGTCATGCTTTACACACACCCATGTAACTCAAGTACATATAACTCACGCATTACACCATACCCATTTTATCACACGACCAAAGTCTACTACACATCACAACCATGCATCTCATGCAAGATAATTAGAATGATTTCAATGATCAAAACTCATTTCCAAATCTCTTTGGTTGAAGTCTTTTTTCCAAAACAATTATGCATCCCATGCATGGTAGTATAGATATATCTTTGGCTGAAGCCCTTTTCAAAAGTTCATTTGTTCATCCCATGCACTGAAAATAGATCATTGCTGTAGGCAATGATTTGCGTATCCCATACATGATATTGATCTCATTGGGGCGTCCCCTGGTACCTGTATATGGTACAAATATACATCTCACGCATATTTTGGTACGTCCCACACACCTCTTGGATTTCTACCAAGATAGGCCAGACGTCCCACGCAAGCCTTACCATACGTCCAATGCATGGTTAAATGTATATATATATATATTCTTTTTTCTCTTTTTGACAATTTCCCAGAGGCAAACTGTGGAGAGAAATAAGCTGTGATTTAGTTTATGGTTCCTTGAGGCTGTGATTTAGTTTATGGTTCCTTGAGGCTGTGATTTAGTTTATGGTTCCTTGAGGCTGTGATTACCTTGTGTTGTTTATGGTTCCTTGAGGCTGAAGTTGAAACTTGGTTTTAGTGTCTTAACAGATGGAATCAATGATTTAATGTTACAACAGT
>NMUG010005417.1:0-13147 GCA_002855965.1 Monotropa hypopitys | reverse complement strand
ATGAGTGATGGAAGGATAGAAATGGTTGGGATGATTTTTGGAGAGGTTAGAGTTAATTTGAACTAATTTTAGGATTTTTTGGAGGGTTGGGAGTATTATGTTCAGAACAGAATGCTCAGAAGATACTTGGACAGGGATTTGGGACTTCTGGCTCCTCTCTCAAATGGCCAGGGAGACCCTCCTTAAATAGGAGGCTGTCACACCTATAGTTGCGACAGTGATATCATCTTTTCAATAGCCCCTTTGGATGGGGGCTGGGACAAGTGATCCACTCTTGGACTGGCTAATACAGCCCTATCTGGATGCTGCGGCACAATTCCCTCTTTCTGGGATATAATTTTATTTTCCTTTTTCTTTTTATTTCCAAATAACTCAATAATGTTCTTCTCTGTACCAGAAGTCCCCGAGCTGATTATTCTATAGCGTCGTGGGCCCCGCTGTCGAGAAAATTGATGTCGCCACAATTTTTGTTGATTCTAATCATGAATTTTAAAATTATCGCCGCTGAAATCGAATGACTTATCGAGAACCACTCATTTACCGACCCTTTCACTTTAAACAAAATCTGGCGGTTTACGCTCGTTTCATCGACATGAGATAATCTGCTGAAACTATTCCGCAGTAAAACTCAGCTGGGAGTTAGACTATCTGCTCGTCAATCACCTTCTTTCGATCCACGAAGGCAAGCCGATAATTCCGGTTAGCTGCCTCTGCTATTCTTCCCGCTCTTCATTCAAGGTAGTTTGGTTGCCCGTCTTTCATGCCCGATTTCCTAGATGGAGCGATTCCAGGCTCCCCTCTGGATCAGTTATTCATTCAGTAGTGGAGGAGTCCCAATACCTGTAGTTGAATAGTCCAGTACTTGAAGAGTTTGTGGCAAAGAGCACCATAGTTGAAGTAGAATCATTACCTGGGATTCGATCTTTCTGTCTTTTCTAATCGTAAACAGATAGCGCATTTAACCCGTTATCTTTTTGTCGAGACTCCATAAAAAAATTGGTTCATAGATTTTCGATGCCGGCTCATCATTCCATGATACACTGAATGAAATAGCATTCAGACTCAACTAAATTCCGTTTATTCATCTGATGATGTCAGTGATTATACATGCTTCTCAAAAATGAAATCGTCGTCGAATTTCAATTGAGAGACTGGATTTTGACCATTCACATAAATTTGTTTGATCCCGGTCTGAAATGCATGCTGAGTGATGATTTTCTCGGTGTCAGTTTACTGTTTGTCGGGAACTGTACATTGTTTTGAAAAACTGACTTCGGGTAAATGTTTCTCCTCATTTTACCGACGTTTATTCATTGATGACTCATTAGTGCCAGTCGTCGGTGCTACTCGTAGGAAGTTCAGACATTTTGGAAAATACATTCTGATCTGTTCTGAGTCCGATTTGACTGATTCCGAGCTTGACCTGATTGATTCTGAGTAGTGGGTCAAAATGTGGAATCAACACTTACTTTTTAGAAAGCTCGACACCACTTGTTTTCCCATCTGTCTAAGCCAAAAACATCAGTAATCGATACAAGACATAGCTCGAACGAGAATATAAATGCGTAAATAAATGAATTGAAATGCATATTAAACTTCACTTGCTCTCATTTCCTATATTTCCTTTTATTTCACCTTTTTCTATTTATTTGTAGTTGTATTTTAATTTTAATTTTAATTTATTTTCTTTAATTTCTTCACTGTCCAAAATTCCATCAGCATACTCACATATCGATATGCACTCTATCACATATCGATATGTGACCTCACTGATTCTTTCTTCTTAATCCTCTTCTCGATCACATTTTGATTGTCACACCCTTCGCAGCACATTTTGATTACAAACCCACATATCGATTGCTACAGCCGACATCGCATTTTGATATATGGCTATTCCACATATCGATATGTGATCCAATTCGAACAAAACCCAAAAAATACAGAACATTATTCACTGTCTTCCAGAATGATCTTAACCAAACTCAGATCGAATCAATAACAAGGAATGCTCAATACTTGATACAGAGCTTAACCCAACACTTACACCTACTCCTATATCGTTCTTATTAATTTCCCCAATTTTTGGTTGAGAACATTCACAAATAAACCCACTTTCGATTGTACGGTTAAACTCACAAAACATAAAAAACCAACCAACACAGAACATACACACAGACACACTTCCAACGTTCAAATCAATTAATTTCCATTAATTTCACACAAAACCCACACATGCAATCCATTTTCTATATTTTTGAAATCAAATACACAATACTCATTAAAACTCCACAAATACTTAGAAATTCGATAACGATTAGAGATTAGAGGTCATCTTACCTGATTAAGTGGATTTCCGAATCTTCCCTTCAAATTTTCAATGTTTTCCCCAAGCCAAATCCCCCACGAATTCTTAATTCTCACTCTCTCGATTGTTTTCTCTCTCTAGAGTGTTTTGATAACTTCACTGAGTTCTCGACATTGAATTGATTCCCACTGATTATAGGTAATTTGATTATGAATACAAACAAAACCCACCTCTTAATTACCATTTGACATCTGTGATTTTCCTTAACATTTCAATATGTATTAAGTTCATTTACATTCATTTCGATATAGGATCATTCCCTTGCATTTCGATATAGGTTCATACCTACATTCTCATTCCCAACATACAATCCACATTTCGATTGGTGGCATATTCACATTTCGATATGTGATCACTCTGATCACACATATCGAAATGTGCCTACCTTTCTTATTTCGGTATGTGGCTCAATCAAAGCCATGAATAGAGGACTTGTATTTTGATATATGATCCAACCCCATCCCCACACATTTCGATATATGGTTCAACTTTTAAAGCATTGAACAGTGAACATAGCGATTGTATTTTAAAATATGCTCTATTACCCTAGTTTCACATATCAATATAAACGCTTATTAAGGCATATTTCCATCTATTTTTACCAAATTTCCCGAGCTCATTTTTGAACCTTTTCAACACGTCATGAAGATTATTTTCTAAGGCATTTCTTATCTAACGTCCTTAACAATTCAAATAAATCATTCTAATCATGTTAATCCACTGGATTTATGTTAAAAACATAAATAAGCATACGATAAATGTAAATTGCGACGAATTTTCTAAGACGGATGTTACAATTCTCCCCCGTTTAAATTTTTTGTCCCCAAATTTTAGAATACTTGTCCTGAACATATATGGATATTGTTCCTTCATACTATCCTCTCCTTTCCAAGTGGCTTCCCCAGTTCCGTGATGTTGCCAAACCACCTTAACCCATAGTATAAACTTCGAACGCAACTTCTGTTCTTTTCTGTCCACAATTCGAATCGGTTTCTCTTCATAAGTCAAATTTTCATTCAGTTCAACCGACATTAACTGTAGAATAATCGATGTATCCCTAATAAACTTCCAAAGCATCGACGCGTGGAAACATTATGTAACTGTGATAATTCCACTGGCAGAGCCAAACGATACGATGTTTCTCCAACTCTTCCTACTATCTCGTAAGGCCCAATATACTGCGGCGCTAGTTTTCCTTTTCCCGGAAATTGCATAACCCCTTTCCACGGAGATACCCGAATAAACACAATCACCCACTAGAAATACCAAATCCCATCTACGGTTAGCCGCATAACCCTTTTGTCGACTCTGTGCAATTTTCAACTATTCTCGAATAGTTTTAACTCTATCGACTGTCTATTGTACCAACTCTAGACCTAGTAACTGCTGCTCACCCACGTCAGCCCAACAAATAGAAGATCAACATCTCCGGCCATATAAAGTTTCACATGAAGCCATGCCTATACTGCGATG
This sequence comes from Monotropa hypopitys, assembly GCA_002855965.1. Classification (NCBI taxonomy): domain Eukaryota; kingdom Viridiplantae; phylum Streptophyta; class Magnoliopsida; order Ericales; family Ericaceae; genus Monotropa; species Monotropa hypopitys. Next base: position 9,309 of record NMUG010005417.1, on the reverse strand, counting down.
GTAGCTGTTGGTGTACGCAAATTCCATCAACGGTAAATACATATCCCAACTACCGACAAAGTCTAAAACACATGTCCATAGCATATCCTCCGATACCTGAATAGTACGCTCAGACTGGCCATCTGTCTGTGGATGAAACGATGTGTTAAATCTCAATGTGGTACCTAATGCATGATGTAAACTCACCCAGAATCTCGAGGTGAACTTCGAATTTCTGTCGCTCACAATAGGCAATGTCACCCCATGTAATCGGATGATCTGATTCACATAAATCTATGCATATCTATCCACACTATAGGTGGTCCTTACGTCTAAGAAGTGCAACGACATCGTTAACCGATCAACAATCACACAAATAGAATAATACCTTGACTTAGAACGCGGTAAACCCATAATGAAATCCATCGTCACGTGTTTCCATTTCCATTCCGGTATCGCAGATTCTATAACAATCTCACTGACCTTTGGTGCTCAATTTTCACCCGCTGACAAGTAACACACTTAGCTACAAATTCAGCTACCTCTCTTTTCATACCCTTCCACCAGAAATTTTCCTACAGGTTCCGGTACAATTTGGTACTGTCTGGATGCATTGTATATGCAGACCTGTGTGCTTCTTCTAGAATTTCCTATTTCAATTTATTATCTCCCGGAATACACAATCTATTTCCAAGCACAAGAATGTCATCATCCCGGATTCAAAACACAGTTGTTTCCCCTCTTTCTACACGTTTCCTCAAGGCTAACAAGATTTCATCAGTTTGTTGGCCCTCCAGAATGCGGTCAATACATAAGGATGGCACACAGAAAATTTGCCAATAACATGTCAGAATCAATCATTAGTAGTACAATAAACAATTTCTTCATTATACAAAAATTTTCTATTTTAGCACATCGGAGACATGACAGACTACCCACAGTCTTCCGATTCAAAGCATCTGTAACCACGTTAGCTTTCCCAGATGATAATGTATAACACAGTCATAATCAGATATAAGTTCGATCCACCTATGTTGTCTCAAATTCAGATCTTTTTGTGTAAAAAGGTATTTTAGACTCTCGTGATCCTTGTATATCTCACATGTTATCCCATACAGATAGTGTCACCACAATTTCAGTGTGAATACCACTACAGTCAATTCCAGATCATGTGTTGGGCAATTTAGTTCATATGGCTTAAGCTATCTAGGTTCATACACAATCATTTTTTCATGCTGCATAAGCACACAATCCAATCCCTGTAACGAGGCATCACTATAAATGACAAAGTCCATTGTACCCTCAGGTATAATCAAAACCGGCACCATTACTAATTTCTGTTTCAGAGTTTCAAAACTCTTCTCGCAATCCTCAGACCATACAAATTTCACCCCTTTTCAGATTAGTTTGGTCATCGGTAAAGCTATCGTAGAGAACCCGTGAATGAACTTACGGTAATACCCAACCAAACCTAGAAAACTACGAATTTCAGATACATTGGTCGATCTTTCCCAACTCAACACGGCTTCTACTTTTTTATGGTCAACACTAATCCCCTCTTTAGACACAATATGCCCCCAAAACACAACGTGGTTCAACCAGAATTCACATTTGCTAACTTTCACATACAACTATTTCTCTCGCAATGTTTGCAAAATAATTCGGAGATGTTCATGTTCTTCTACTAACTTCGAATAAACCAGGATGTCATCTATAAATACCACAAACGTGTCTAGATATGGCTAAAACACGCGATTCATCAAATCCATAAACACAGACGGTGCATTAGTTAGCTCAAACGGCAAAACCAAAAATTCGTAGTGTCCATACCTAGTCTTGAATGCAGTTTTTAATATATCACTGTCTCTTACCTTTACCTGGTAATATCCGGATCTCAAATCAATTTTAGAGAATATGGATGCCCAACTCAATTGATTAAATAGGTCATCAATTCTTGGCAAAGGATATTTATTCCGCACAATTACCTTGTTCAATTGCCTGTAATCTATACGCATCGTTCCGTCTTTTTTTACAAATAATACCGGTGCACTCCAAGGTGAAATACTCGGTCGTATAAATCCTTTTTCTAAAAGGTCTTTCAACTGGATTTTTAACTCTAGCAACTCAGTTGGTGCCATACGGTACGGTGCTATAGTTATCGGAGTAATTCCAAAAACTAACTCAATAGTAAATTCTATTTCTCTATCTGGTACCACCCTAGACAATTCATCAGGGAAAACATCAATGAATTCCCTAACCACTGATAGGTCTTATAGCTTAGACTCTTCTTTCTCTGTGTGAACAACATATGCTAAGTACCTTTCACAACCCTTATTTAACAATTTTCTGGCTTTTAGTGCTGAAATCACTCTACCCAACTATTCACCCCATTCACCACAAAATTTAATTTCAATTCCATCAGATGTTCTCAAAGTGACTTATTTTGCAAAACAATCTACCAATGCATGATATCGTGACACAAAATCCATCCCAAGTATCACATCAAAATCAGTCATCGTAAGTGGCACTAAATCAACAATCAATGTGTTTTCCCCAAAGTTTATTTCACATCCTGGATAATACCCTTTCACAACTACAACCTCTCCTACTGGTGTCGACACAACTAATACACAATCCAATGGCATACATGGCATATGCAGATATTCCACAAATAATGATGAGACAAAAGAGTGCGTTGATCCAGGGTCTATCAGTACTCTAACAAATCGATCAAAAACAATACCAGTACCTGATACAACATCAGATGAAGCCTCTGCCCCTTGCCATTTCATAACAAACACTCTCCTTGTTGCCGTCGATGTCATGGTACTCTTTCCCTTGCCTCCAGATGCACTAGATGTAGATGATGCCGACATTGCCCTGGGATTCAAACACTAGTTTGCCATGTGTCCCACTTCATTACAATTGTAGCACCTAATAGTTGATGCTAGCACCTTCTTAGGACAATCTCTCACAATGTGGTCAACAGCTCTACATCGGTAGCAATGTCTGACTCTGAACTCATCCTTGGACACTATCTGACCACCACTGTCCTGACTTTGCCTGCCCCACCATCTACCATTGTGACTCTACTGGGATCGACACTGGCTTTGTTGAGTCTGCTATTACTGGTGTGGTTTCTAACCACTACTAGGCTTTCCCCCAGATATGTACTCAAAACGACTTTTTTCCGACTTTCCCGTCTCTCCCGATATTTCTGCACATTCTTCCAAGTTTGCCTTGCCATATCAATCAAATCGGCGTAGTCTTTTTCCCTGAATGTGTCAAACGATTCTTCACCTCAGTATTCCAACCATCTCGAAATCTCCGACACTTCTTGTCTTCCGAATCAACCACATCTGGAGCATAGCATGATAGCTCCGCAAATCGAGCCTCATAATCAGCTACAGACATGTTTCCCTCCTCAGGCTTCATGAAAGCAACCTCATGTGCATACCGGTAGCTCAGCAAACAATACTGATCATCGTAAGCTTTTACAAACCTATCCCAAGTCACCTCCAGTACCTCTATAGGCACAACTCCCAGAACTGGAATCATTAACTATTAGTTTTAAGGCTTCCCACCATCTCCTTGCACTACCCTTCAGATTGAAAGTGGTCAATGTGACCTTCTGTGCATCACTAACCTCCATATCCTCCAACACTCTTGTTACACCTTTCATTCATTCTTCAACTTTTGCCGGATTTGTGGTTCTCTCAAACTCGACCGGATACAATTTCTTGAATCCTTCAAGCATAGATGTGGCTACTGCGGAACCTGCACTCTGTTCCCTTTGCCATTGAAAATATGAAGAATGTAATTCTCAATCTCTATCCATTGCAGCCAATAATTGTTCCATCTCCGATCCCTCATCTAGGTGTGAAGTATCACCAGCTTCTGTAACCCTTGGTGGAGTATTTTTCGGTTGGTTCTCATCTTCCCTTGCCATTGTAATTTCCTGCTTACATTCAGTAGGCCACAAAAAACACATTCAATATCATTTATTTCAAGGGCAATTTATTTTTCACATAGCCCTAACATGACCTACATACATACTTCACTGGTCCATTACATAGTTCCACAATCCCGACTCACATCTCAGACACTAGATAACCACTAGCTCTAATACCACAACCTGTTGCGCCTCGCCCCGACTACACTACTCTATAGAGGTTGCACCGGGCAGGGGCCCGTACGACAAGACAAGCATGATTATTCAATTCACTTATGTCATAATGTGACCTATTTGTTTTTTATTCCATTATATCATTTCACGCCTAACCATGCTCCTAATCTGATTTCATTAATAAAAAATCATACATGATTTACATTGTTACAAGCAACGACTACTGCAACGGAAGTAAAATTAACATTTAACATTAATCTTTGTTACAACATGTTTCGCATAAAATAAAAGCACAACTACGTCGTCCCGATCTTTGTACTAATTAGAAAGTACGAGTGCTAAGGAATGTGAGCCCTATCTACATCATCCAAGCGACTACCCCGAACTAGTAATGGACCGTCAACTCTCATTCTTCATCTGGAATCTATGACATCCAAAGATTGGGAAACACATGAATATGTAAATTATACAGTAATTTAAAGAAACAGAGAATTATTGTAACACACATAAAAGCAATTCTCAAGGAACAAAATCGCTTTCCCTACTAAGTACATCTTTATGGTACATTGGTATGTCCACCTATCATCTATTATACAAATTAGAATGGTGTGGGACCCACACATTTTAGCATTATATTTTGAACCATTAGATCCCACTCCATCGTGGTTGAATGAATAGATGGATTTTGATTTCACATGGATCCTTGAAATGACACATTTCATACATGTTTACTTTTGGTTTTCAAAATTCAAATCCACGTTCTCTCTTTCCGTAGTTCAGTCGTGCTTTCTCTCTCTCTGTAGTTCAGTCGTGCTTTCTCTCTCACCATAGTTCAATCGTGTTTTCTCTCTCTCTGTAGTTCAAAATTCAAACTAGTTCATACATCTCTCTCCTGGAGATCCCCCATTCAGTCGTGCTCGCGGGAGAGCAGTGACGGAAGCGGCAACAGTTACAATCTCTGGTGGAGAACAAAAGGTTGAAGGTGAGCTCAGGGAGGAAGTTCCGCGAAGTATCGCAACGTCTGTGGGGAAAATAGGCGGCAATGTCTGTGGGTAAATATTTTCATTCTAAGAAGCGTTATATCAAATAGGTTAGCTTTATAGCCCATAGTTGCATGTTCACAGATTCTACTGTTACTGAGTCCTCTGTATATCAAATTTGTGAATGTACAGTAGAGGATAGAGCCTGAGGAGGCAGAGGGTTCGCGGATCTGAAGCGAGAAATCGGCGGCCGACACATGTGAGGTCGTGAGGAGGTGAAGCGCAATATTTGTGGTGGGGGAGCTCTGCACCAGAATGCAAGTCCCAGCAACCTATGCCGGCGTCCGTCGGCAATGAAGCTATCACCAGAACCACGATGACTCTCCTCTCGCTTTTGCTCTCCTCTCTGGAGAGATCTCCTCTGCCTCTCCTCTCTAGCTCGCCTTTCACAGTCCTCGATGGCTCTCCTCTCAGACTCTCCCAGACGTCGGCCCTCCAAGGTGAGTTTCTCTTTCAGACGCCGCCCCTCCATGATACTTCCACCCACCACCACCGTACACCCACACCACTTACCTCGTCGCCCCTCCACGATATTCACAAATTGCATTTGATTTCGCAAATTAGACTCTCCTCTCGCTCTCGCTCTCCTCTCTAGCTGAAATCTCCTCTGCCTCTCCTCTTATAGTCCTCGATGGATGTCCTCTCCGACTCTCCTCTCAAGGAGAGAGACTAGACGGCGTCCCTCCAAGGTGGGTTTCCCTTTCATATGTCGCCCCTCCACGATACCGCCACGCCGCCGCTCCACGATATAACTGCAAAACACGTACTGATTCCTTTCTCTCTCTTTGCCCCCTCTTTAATTGCCCCACCTCTCTGATTCCCTCTTTCACCATCTGTCTTTAAATCTTCAATTTTAGAATTTATTTTTTATCTTGATTTTAAACAAATTGAGACTCATAAGGGTATTTATTGTAAGTCAGGAAATTCAGAATATGCTCATAAAATCAGGGGAAACTGAGAGCATAGCATATTACACGATAGCCTATTGCGGTTCCGGGTATGAACGAGAAGGTAGTCCATGTCTTCCCTATGTTTTAAGCTATTAAAGTAAGTTTTCTCTTGATTTTTATCAATATTAGAAGGAACAATAGAAGAAAAGGTTGTCCAACCAACAAAATTGATTGAAATACATTGCCAATGAAAATGATTGAAATACATTCTTTCCCAGGGACCTAGCCCTCAGTGTAAATACGTTCTTATTCAAATAAAAAGGGACTCTCCTTTGGTTTTTGAGTAAAGAAATGAGTTAAATCATGAATGCATTTTAATTTGTACTTTAAGTCAAATTTAATATTGAATAAATATTTGAATAAAGCCCTGCTGTAATATAGGCATCTTCACATCTGGTCAGTGCAAAATCCCTCACGTGATCAGTAAATCCCTCATGCATTTTGCAGATTATTTTGATTTTGCAGATTTCGCAGATTATTTTGATTTCACGGATGATTTTCATGATTTCGTAGATGATTTTGATTTTGCATCTGCGTAATTTTATCTATCTCTATTTGCATTTTTTCTCTATTCTAGTTGTGTCCGTATTTGTATATCACTCTGTTGGAGCAAAATGTCAGTCTCCGTGGCAGATTTCTTACTCTCAATTTGTGCACTGCATTATTTTTGCTGCAAACGGATTTCTTATTCTCAAATTGTGCACAAGAAAGGCTTACCCCCAACAGAAACAATAATGCTACCTGGAGGGGGCCAAACTCCGACTACTGCTGTGGCAATGTGTGAGGCTTATTGTCTATATAAATTGCTTGCACCTAATTGGTAGAGAGTAAGTTCCACCTCCTGCCACATGTTATATTTTTTTATTCACACATTTTTTGATTTTTTAGTGCCGAAGGCATGACTGATCCAGTGCAATCATTTACAAAAGAGGAAGCTTTACGAGAGGCAAAGGAGGAAGCTGGTATTTGAGGCAATACATGGATTGCCCTCACACATTTTTGAGACATTTTAACTATTTAATTATTTTTTAAAAAATAATTAAATAGTTACATTTTAATTTTAATAAATAAATTTAAATTTAATGTTATTATTATTTTATTGAATTTCAATTTCATTTTATTTTAAAAAATTATTCAATGTTTTGTTAACTAAAAAATTTATCTACTTCATTTTTTGGTAAAAGTAGGTACTTCCAAAGTATCAAAGACACGAATCAGTGTCGAATGCACGAGAGTGTTGAAGGCACTACTAAACACAAGAGTGTTCTAGCACGAATACTAGAAATAAGACATGATTTGCCCATCTTTTTATCGCCCCAAATTTTTATGTTGCCCTCATCTAGAATAATAAACAGAACTTCTTTCGACAAACAATCAATCAAAGCATGGTGTGCTGACAAGAAGTCCATACCCAGGATGACATCAAAATCGAACATCGCCAACGGCACTAGATCTACTGATTGCCGTCTACCCTCTACCTCTAGAGTACAATCTGGGTAACATATATTCACACTGACAGTCTTCCCCATAGGTGTAGATATAGCCAAAGTATAAGGTAAGACCACTGAAGGTCTATTAAGCATACAGCTAAAAGATTTTGATATAAACGAATGGTAGATCCAGAATCAAGAAGAACTCAAGCATAGAAACTCGATATAAGAAATATACCTGTAACCACATCTGGTGCTGCCTCTTTCCCCTGACGTGTTATAGCAAAAACTCTGCCTAGAATAACATTAGCACCCTGACCACGGCCCTGAACCACTGGTGCACTGTCCACTGAAGAAGTTGCAGCACTGCGAGGTTTGTTGCACTGAAATGATTTGTGTCCCGGCTCTCCACAAGAAAAACATTTCACATGCTGCCTATCACCCTTCTTTTCTGAACAATCACGGGCCAGATGACCCTCTCCTCCACACCTGGAACAGCGTCGATCACCACTCTGAACATTGGCTCCTGAATACTGGCTTCCACCCTGATCGCTTTTCCTCTCTACCAATTTCCCTGAGATTTGGAACCACCGTGTCCCTTGCCAGAAAAAGTCTTCCCATCACTACTTTTTGCATAGCCACCCTCACTGGAAGCTTTCCACGACCAACTGCCACTGATTTTCCCCTTCTTGGCCCTGTGATCAAACATAGCCTGAACATTTTTCCCAATCATCCTGGTTATTTCTACCAGATCAGCATAATCTTTCTCTCTGAATTGAGTCAAATACGTCGCAATCTAGGGAATCAATCCCCCACGAAACCTATTACACCGCTTTGCATCGGTGTTCACCAGCTCCATTGCATATCGTGACAAGGCATCAAACTTTATTTCATATTCATCCACAGTCATGCTTCCTTGTTTCAGATACAAGAATGCATTTTCCTGCTCCGTCTGGTAACTCTCCGGATAAAATGATCATTGAATCCCTTGACAAATAAGTCTCAGGTGATAACTCTAGGAACTCCTCCATCCTCCACTATCGTAAGCTGATGGCTATACGCTTCCCAACAGATCAGGGCCTCGCCCTTCAGATTGAAAGTCGCCAGATTGACCTTCTGCTCATCAAATACTCCCATAGCTCGCAATACCCTTTCTACTCCCTTCAGTCACTCCTCAGCTAACTCTGCCGGATACATCCGACGAAATCTCTCAAGCAGACTTGTTCCTGTTACTCCCTCTCTCTGCACAGTCTGCCACTGCATATATGCAGCCTAGTTCTCCAGAAACTGAGCCATAGCTGCCTCTACTCGATTCTCAGGAACAGCTGGAGGTGGATTCCCCGACACAGGAGGTTGATTCACCTCTCCCTATGCCGGTCCAGTAGAAGCTACATCCTCAATGTGTTCCATTATACTTTCCTGAATACCAAAAAGATTCTTTAGAATTCAACCATACATATTGCACACAATACAACATAATTAGTAAAAATGTGTAACAGTCATACAACACCTAAGTGTCCTTAGTATTCCGGTTCACTTGCCAAGCCATGCCATTCGACGGTCTTTAAACCCCAATACTCTCTCATCCATCAAGTCTGAACTTCACACTTCCTGACAAGCTAGACCCGGTAATCCAATTTATCATGTTTTTCCAATTAACTTTCCAAGACTTCCCATTTGAAAATACGTTGATCAAGCGCTTTTCAAATTGGATTTCAAGGTAATTGCCTGGGTGTCAAAGTGACACACACGATAATTCGGAATATACTCACCACTCTCCTATA
>NMUG010005416.1:0-13148 GCA_002855965.1 Monotropa hypopitys | reverse complement strand
CTCCATTCCTAGCGACGGGGTGGATCCCTTCGGCCCTTGCTCCCTTATTGGGCTCTCCATTGACCTCTTGATACCGTTTTTTGGCTCTCGGAAAGACGAGGGCAGACGTTGCGGTCTTGACTCTCTTCTGGGGCCCTTGGTGGCTGCTGTTTTTGTCTCGTGGGCCCATTTCGTTGATTCTGTTGAGGTTGTTTGGACAACCTTTGAACTTTTTTTCCAGACGTTTGATTGCTTGATTTTGTACTCTGATTATCTCTGCCAAGTCCTCGTCTCTGATTGATCTGGATCTGGGTAGAGACTGAGAGTAACGTGAACGAGACCGACTATCTCCTTGTTGGGAGTACTCTTCCTCCCTGCTTTCAAAGATCCCATCCTCCGAGCAGTCGTCCTGGGTCCTCTGTGGGCCGCTAGTGCCTCTAGCAGGGGTTTTGTGATTCCCTGCTTGGCTAGGATCGCCTCCATGAGCACCCTGGAAGCGAGGATGAGTGTTTCTGGCTTTCTTTGGTGCTGGAGGTGGGTCGGACTGGGTATTGCCCGTTTGTTTCCGATCCCCATCCTATTTTCCAATGATGGGGGTGTCGTCGTCGATGGCCATTTCTTCGATCTGGTGTATGTCCTGATGTTGGTTTGCTTTTTCTTTTGTGGGTGAGTTTCCCACGGACGACACCGATTATGTGAGGGTAAAAACTGAGATTGATTACCTCTGTAGGTGTTCTGCTTTTTTTGGTCGGACTGGATGGACTAATTGGTCCACTGGTTATTCTGGCTGATCTGACTACGCTATCCATGTATCTATGCTCACAAACGAAGATTAGAGAACCTCCCGCCGCTAGTAGCCGGAAGGCTCTCTGATGATTATGTTAGTCCGATAAATAACTTAATCGAGAGGAAACTCTAAGGAAAAAGCTCAAAATACAGTCTGTAGCCAAATTAGTATGTAATTTTTCTTGTGGGTTGAGCCTTGCTTTTATAGGGGTTCACCCAGTCTTAGAGTCATTCTGGATTACCAGCTCCCCGCTGATAATCAGGGTTGGATTAAGACTTCTCATCCCAACCCCCTGAAGTTTTTTTTTCGCCTTAATTTTGTTTATGTTACGTTTTGACTGTATCTCCTCCGGATTTCCTGCTTTCTTAACCGTCATCAGGATAAATATGGATTTCTCATTTTAATTTATCCTTTTTAGGCATAAGTAGCTCGGACACATGTGTTAATCACTGCCCACTGGTCGACTAATACCTGTACGTATTGCCTTCTACCTTGTCGTACTGGTTTACATCGTGTCGCACTGCAAGGATGTCGAGCCGCGCATGACTGATCTAATCCGCAGTGCGGTCAAGCTGATCTGCATGTGTTTGATTATATCAGAGATTCACCCACATGCGTCCGACTGTTGTAACTTCTCTTCCGCATTACCAGGATGTCATATCGCACAGGGCTGACCTGATCCGTCGTGCAGGAAACTGACGACACGTGGCTTTCTGTATCGAATATCTGGATGGCACGTGCTACACTGCCAGCTAAGTGTCAGGGAATCCGGATTTGCCCTTTACACGTGAAATTTTTTTATTTATCCTACCACAATTCCAACTATTCATTTCTCGCTTATATGACAAAACTGGTACAGAAAAACAAGGTTGGTTGAACATTGGGAGGAGTTATATGATTAATTGATATTTTCTGTATAATTTACATACAACACATTCATTACACCACCGCTTGTTTAAGAGAAAAATACTGATCAAATTATGTATCTATTGATATTCGATTAACTTAGATTCTTTTGCCAATAGATTGTTTTTATGATTAGGCCAAATTGATACAAAATATCAGGTTGGCTGAACTCTGAGAACTCCATAATTGATCAGATTATAAGTATTTCATTGACATTTGAACAAACACAATACAAGCATATACATGAATCAGTTGAATTTTGGTGCAGATGTGTATATTCCTATGTATGGGAGGGAACAGTACAACATGGATGAACACTGCTGTCCTTGTTACCTGCATGCGGAATTTCCGAAAAAACAGAGGACCCATTTCGGGAATTCTCAAGGGTTACGTGGGTTTGAGCACCGCCATTTTCACCGATTTATGCACGGCTCTATTCTCTGACAATCCTTCCACATTTCTTCTAATGCTCGCCACCGTCCCTTTCCTTGTTTGCCTAACCGCCGTCTTCTTCCTCCGTGAAATCCCGCCTTCTTCCACCTCCTCCGAAGACGAGAAAGAAGAATCTAGATACTTCGGAATCTTCTATGCCGTTTCTGTTGCCATCGGGATATACCTACTAGTGTTCGATATCACTGGACCTCACAGCAGTGCGATTTCGCAAGCGTTTGCCGTTATACTTGTCATCCTCTTAGCTTCACCCATATCTGTCCCTATATATCTCACGATACAGAGTTCAATTCGTAGTTCAGACACCACTCGTCATGTGACTGAGCCCTTGTTGGATACTGAGAAGAGGACGGAGGCAGAGGCAGTGATGGAGGCGGCAGAGGGGGGAGTGGTGGTTGAGCAGCGACAGAGACAGCAACCAATGATCGGAGAGGACCACACGGTTTGGGAGGCATTTCGGACGGTTGATTTTTGGATCTTGTTTGTGTCGTTTCTTTGCGGTGTTGGGACGGGTCTGGCCGTGATGAACAATATGGGTCAATTGGGTTTGGCACTTGGATACGTGGATGTGTCCATATTTGTATCGCTCACGAGCATTTGGGGATTCTTCGGGCGCATCCTTTCGGGTTCTGTTTCAGAGTACTTCCTCAAGTAAGTTTTTAACTTTAAGTTACTACACTAAAGTGTTCTCCATTGAATCTGTCTAATTAAAGAATTATCTTCCATGCTTTCTTTAAATGGTTAAAGTACACATCGGAAAAGCTGGAACACCGAGGCCTCTTTGGAACGCAGCCTCTCAAATTTGTTAGAATACTGTTGTTACATATTAATTCCAATTCACTATTACAATCAAGTCTATGCTTCAACTTTTGGATTTTTAATTCGTATTAATTCCTATTTGTTGGTAAATTGGATTTATGCAGAAAAGCTGGAACACCGAGGCCTCTTTGGAACGCAGCCTCTCAAATTCTTATGTCTGCTGGATACATTCTGATGTCCATGGCTTTGCCCGGTTCCTTATACATTGGCTCAATAGTCGTCGGTATATGCTACGGGGTCCGTCTTGCGGTCACGGTTCCTACTGCCTCTGAATTATTCGGACTCAAATACTACGGCATCATCTACAACATCCTGATCCTTAACCTTCCACTCGGCTCTTTCCTATTTTCCGGCTTACTCGCCGGTTTCTTGTACGATTCCCAGGCTACCACCACCGCCGGAGGCAGCAACACCTGCGTTGGGGCCCATTGTTACAGGCTTGTGTTTGTGGTCATGGCTTTTGCATGCATTGTTGGGTTTGGTTTAGATGTTCTGTTAGCAATTAGGACAAAGAGCCTTTATGCCAGGATTTATGCAGACAAGAAGTCAAAGAAATCAGTTGGTGAAGCTAATGACTAGTAAATGGTAGGTCTCTTTGGCATAGAGAGCTTCATCTTTCATAAAATGACCAGAGATTTAAACATAATTCAATACATGAAAACACAAGGTACTGGCATAATGAATACAGAGGATTTGAGGGCCTTTAAACAAGCTATTACTAGTTACTCATAATTACTCATGTTTATCAATTACACTCCTTTGTATTATGTATCAATGATCTTTATGTTCATTCATTTTTTTTCAGCACATCTAATTTTGTATATAAAGAGTTGCTGTGTAGAGAAAAAAAATAGAGGAAGATACATTTTTCTGTCACCTTTTTTCTGTTCTTGAGAGAGAGAGAGAGCACATTTCAGTTTGCTAAGGCTGATATTCGGTGATGTTCTATAGCAGTGGTTGAAGATCGTCTTATCCTCTAAAATATGAATCACTGTATATTTTACCCAACAAAGAATCCTTCACATTCTTTTAGAAATCATTGACGAACCAGTAAGAGTCATTTGTTAATGAATAATGTTAGGTACACAATAAAATGTTACAACAGTTCTCATTTGGAAAGAAAATAGCGCGTCCCACAACATAAATAATGGGGCCTAGAATATTTTTTTTCAAATAAGGATTGTGACACTGTTGTGACATTTTATTGTATACCTAGCAATAGCCTGTGACGATGGCACGTCACGAATGACTTCGAGAATATAATGTTTTCTTTAATGAGTTTAGTTATAAAATTACAACAGTAATTAAATTATAATAATTAAATTTACAATAATTAAATTACAACCGAAAGAAAAAAAAACCTCAGTCAAAGAGAGGTGTGAGAATGTATTTGGGGGAGGGCAATCCGTATTCCAAAAGGAAAAACAATCTTAACCCTATATTTTCTAAAATGATCTAAGGATTGAAAACACAATTAGTGTGCAACATAATCTGATTCATCCATTCTCAAAACTCATTCAACGGTTTAAAATATAAGCTAAAATATGTGAAGCTTACATCGTTGTATTTTGTATAATAATTTGTTTTTGTGTTGATATCACCATATATGACTGGAATAAAAATATATGATTGACAAAAATGTATGACTGAGACAAATTAAAATGTATGACTGAGATAAAAATATATGATTGACAAAAATATGAGTTATGGCAACCGTGATCATTCAAGAGTCATCATGTATCTATTAGTTGCATGCCTTTATTATTATGTTCATTGAACAAAACTAGGTGCCTAGGCTCATTTCATTTGGACTTAGAATAGCCTTTAGCATCATTTATAAATTTGGATCTTTGAATATTGAATTTGAATACGTAATGATATACGAGGAATTATCATAATGTGTACATAAAGTTAATTGGGTCTTTGGGTCTACCATCTGTAATGCATTTTGGATTTAAATTGAAGGCATGATTACGCAACAAAAAATTCTTTAGCTCCTCGGTTTTTGATAATATAGGAGGACCAATATATCAATGATTTTATGAGAACACCCAATTTGCATATTTCAAACGGTTAGGTATGTCTAATATTTTCCCTACATATACACTCAATGATTAAGAACTACATGAGTTATGTTATATTGTTGTAATGCTGTCATCTTTGTGATTTAGGGTTGCGATCCTTGCAAATCTACTAACCCTTGTGAGGGTGAAATACCTATCTCTCTCTCTCCTTTGCACACTTAAATCAGATTTTGTTCTCGGGTCCTTACTAAAATCACTACAATTTTCATCTATTGGCAACGATCTTAAGTTTTCTAAAATTGTCCTATATCAGATGGTATCAGAGCTTCACAATCCTACATTCTAACTTGCTTCCATATTGGAAATGGTGAAAAACATTGAATTAAACTCCAAAGTTAAGGCCATGTCGAAAGACTGGGAGGCCACTAAAGACAACGTTGCGACGTTAAACAACCAAGTAAGTATCATGGCTACAACTTTGGAGGATAAGATGAAAGCATCACTAGAGAGACTTGCATCTTTTGTCATGGAAAAAATATTGTGGAAGAAAGGCATTACTCGAGGGTTTGTTGCATCAAATGTCCAAGTATGTTCCTCCTAACCACCCCAACAAGTTATTAGGCAAGTTCATCAAGCACTGGCATCTCATCAACTACTAGAAGATCCTTAATTAACTGCAACTGACAAAGGAGCTATACTAGTAGCTGAAAAAACATCAAACCGATCGACTATGTTGCAAAAGACATTTTGAAGACAAGTGGTAAGGTTAATGTCGAAAGTGAAGCAAGTCAATAACAACACCATGATCGTAATTTAGAAGTGAAGGAAGTAACAACATTGGATGATACTAAGGTTGAACTTCATGACATTTCGAATGCAAAATATGTTCACATTGAGTTTGTTATCCCAAATAAAGTCAATAGAACTAATGGGGTGATGACAACAATGGCATTTCATTCTTTTTCATGATTGCTTCAACAAGATCAGTTTGGTTGGTTGACATTTCGATACCTAACAATTTTCATAGCAAGACATTATAAAACTCGAGGTTGGAATCATGAAGTGGATAAAATTGATAAATTTGTAGACATGGGTATTGTGGGAATTTGAGAAGATTCGATTCATGGCTACATTGGTCATTCAAGAGTCATTATGGATATTGTAGTTGCATGAATATGCATTAGATACACACATTAATTTATAGCAAGATTCAAAGTATATGTTTATTACTAGGTTTATCTATTCACAACATGCATTTATTTCAGGTCCATTCATCAGCTTAATTCAGTTTATGAATTTATTGTTTTGTTCATTGAACACACCTAAGTGCCCACGTTCATTTCATTTATACTTCTAGGAAGTAGAATAAACTTTTGTACGACTCATAAATTTGTACGTAATCTTTCATTGTTGTATAAAGTTGAATATTAAATTTGAATACATAAGATTGCAGTATTTGTGATTTGGAGTTGCGGTCCTTGTAGAAATTGTCTAAACTTTGCATAGTGAAGTACCCCTTTCTCTCTCTTCCTCACTTAAACCAAATTCCGTTCTCGGGTTCCTACTAAAGACACCACAATTTCTATCCTTAGGCAGCGATCTTAAGTTTTCTAAGGGAATTGTGGAAGTTTTAGTTAGTAAGGGGATAACCAGAGAACAGAACTTGGGTTAAGTGTAAAGAAGAGAAAGATAGAGAAAGAGATACTTCTCCCTCGCAAGGATTAGGCAATAGCTTCAAGGATTGCAACCCTAAATCAGAAAGACCACATCTGTGAGACATGCATATTCGTTTAAGACATGCATATTCATTTAATGTATTTTTATGAATTGTGGCTAATAAAATAAAATTAGTAAGTAAACTAATTGATATTAAAATAAATTAGAAAGGTCCAAGATTTCATTAAGTATAATAATTGGTTAAAAACTCTAAAATGAAAGTTTTAAAGGAAATTGAAATAGTTTTGGAGGTTTACTTAAAATTTTAATAAGTATTGAAATAGATTAAAGTAAATCTAGATTAAATGTGTAAACTTAATCAAGTTTGGGGTTATAATTAAAACTAAAGAATCTTAGAGGAGAATAGTACAATTTTGGTTTAAACCATGCAAAATCAAAATGTGTAATACATTTTTATGTGTAAGTTGTGTTGTCAATTTCATGCATTAAGGTGGCATATTCCAATAGAAATCACCAACTGACTTCCTTTAAGTAGGAATTATGTTTTCATCTGAGACAAATTGTGGAGTGAGAGAGAATGTAACATGTGTTTGGATGTTGTGTGAATGTCAAATGCATGAGATGGGGTGGTTATAGAGTGATTTTCTTAGGAAATAACTATTTAATCACATAAGTTGTATAACAAGTAGTCTCTGGAAGTAATCATGAGAGAGAGATGGAAAGCAGGAAATCAGAAATTAGATTGAAGAAGAAGAGTTCTGAGAGAGTTGAGAAACCCAAAAGTCCAAAAACCAGAAAGCATAGGTTCAAACTGGGAATGAAATGATTTTAGGTAACCTTAAACTCAATTTTCGTGTATATTAATTACATATGCATTTTAGAAGATCTGTATGTCATTAATTACGTGTTAGAATATCAAATAAAATTCAAGAAAATCATTAAAAACTCAATCAGTAGGCACCGATGCAAAATCCGGTGCAAGAATCGGCACCACTGGTGCTTGACACGGTATTCAAACCGGTTCATCGACCGGTAGTTAATTTTAGTTCAAAACTCAACCAATTCAATGGACTTATGTGTTAAATTGTAAATAGAATGTTTGTATGTTAGTATGGACCACATTGCATGATGAAAACAAGGATTAGAATCATCAAAATCTCGAAGAAACCTAAGTCTGGTGATCGGTGCCATGACTGGAACATGCACTGACAACACTGGTGTTGGGCCATGTCCTCGAATTGGTGTAGAGACCGATGAGTATCTGGGGTCCAAACAGTGCATTGTTTGAGGAATTAAATAGTAAAATCAATGAAAATGATTATAATCTATGTTGTGATTAATTTCAGTTGATTAAGAGATTAGATTTTGATTTAAATTAATTATCTAATGGATTAAAGGATTTTTGTCACGCTTTCAAATCATTTTTTTGAAATCGTTTATTAAATGGGGAAACGAACATGGTTCATCACAATTTCAAATAAATCTAAGTACCAATACATCTCATTCCACAAAAACATGAAAATCCGAGAGTGAATGTAAAAGATAAAGTCCAACACATAGAAGGAGGGGGAGAGAGAAGTTAAGTTATTACAAACCACTACTCCTATTACAAACCCAAAAGGGGCCAATTTGAATTAAAGGAAAATGCATATGTATTCCAAAAGTTCAATGCATCAATGTGCTCCAAAATCATCAGGGAGAGGTTCCTTACCTGCAGAGTCTAAAAAGAAGGGCATATGACGCCAAAGTAGAGAACTATCTAACTACTAGCATGTTCGAGACTAGTGTGAACGAGTGTGTGACTGTACAGGATGATATAAACAATATGCACGAGACAATGCAAGACAATGATCCAACTTCTATAACGTGATATCAACTAGCCAACATAACGAAGTGTTATATAAAGGACCACAAGCTAATGGTCAATACATATGTGAGTTCTCATTTTATAAAGTCATCCAAGGCACTACTAGTCAAGAATCCACACATGAATACATAAGATATGCATATCACATTATTAAATAATGATGGGATGTTTATATTTCCTTTCTTGTTCCACATGAGACATAGTGCCAGAATCCTAGCCAAGGTATTCCATAATTAGAGTATCACTAGAATCCTAACCAAGGTATTCCATCATTATTCTTGTTTCGTGACATTGATAGGGCAAGGTTGGATTAGTGGCCCGTCGACCCACTAACCAATCCTATTCGGTCTTCCCCAAATAACGTTGGGAGGGCTCTCGTTACCCCCTTTGTGCACAATGTTGCGGATGGCGCGACCATCCTAGGAGTCCTAACCAAGGTATCCCAAATCAAGTATTCATAAGCCCATATCATTGTTATCGTATCCGGGAATCCCTAGCCAAGGTTACTTCCCATATTATAGTCAATGATGCCCGGGAATCCCTAGCCAAGGTTGCTTCCCATTTGGGCTCATTAATTTATTTCATGTGCCATCAACAAAGTCAATAAGGTTCATGGTGTAATAATTTGCAACATAACCAATGTGCATCAATTTTCCGTTTAATGTTGTGTGGGGATAATAGTGCGCAACATAGCAAATGTCCGACCAAAATTTACTAAACATGATCACCACCCAAAAACCCATCTGTTAAGCCTTAATTAGGCCCAATTACATATATATAAGCTCAATTTAATCAAATGACCACTAATTGACCAAAAGCCCTAATTTGTAAAGTAGGGTTCATGCATGGATTTGGGGATTTTCACATGAGTTGTTCCAACATGAAATTAAACTTTGTACAAGATGTATGTGACAATAGGAACTCCATAAAACTCATCAATTTCATGATTTAACCACAAACTCTAGGTCAATTTCATCCAAACATGTTATATACGAAATTTGTTTCATGAGAGAGAAAGAGAAGGCATAATCTAAAACATAGCTAGAGATGGATATCCCCTACCTCAAAGTAGCATGAACAAAACCCTAGAAATCCGAATTTGGTGGATGGCGAAACTATGTGGCTTGCCAGAAAGTCCTTGGCGCGGAGAACAACTTTTCTTCTTGCTAAAACTCCAATGGAAGCTTGGAGAGTCTTCAAATGGTAGAGAGAAGTTGGAGCTTCAATGGAGGTAGAGAGGTAGAGAGAGAGAGAGGGGCTTAAGGTTGAAAATGAGGGAGAAGAGAGGTCCCAACACGTTTTTAAAGTTAGGGGTTCGGATTTGGGGGAAAAGACCACAATACCCTTCATTAAAACTCAATTCTTGGCCCTTTTCTGCTCCCCTGTCCGGACGTGACCCCCCGTCGTCCGGACGAGCCTATCAAATATTCCGGACAGGTGCCACCCTCGTCCGGACCAAGCCTCCTGCTGCTTTCCCTGAAGTTTCTGCTACCTCGTCCGGAACCTCATGGATTCCTGTCCGGACGAGCAAGCCGAGAATGGCCCAAAAACTGATGAAACTTTACCGACTCCTTCGCGACGCGTCGAGACACACTTCCTCCATGTTACTTACATTCCCTCAATGTTCTAAGGCTATTCCACGACCTTCCAATAGAATCACAATCGTCGGTACATAATTAATACATAAAATAATGCGTCGAATTATATTTAAATGAATGGAAATTTGGATCGTTACATCTCAACTACCTTAAAAGAATTTCATCCCCGAAATTAACTATGATGGGAGTGCAAAATGCAAAATAAGTAATAATCGATACAAATAATCAAAATAAATCCGGAAATTTAGCGCGAATCTCATCCTCTCTCTCCCAAGTGGCTTCCTCGACTCCGTGGTTACTCTACAAGACTTTCAACAACGGAATGGTTTTGCCCCGCAATACTTACTCTCGTGAATCAAGGATACATATCAGCCTCTCTTCGTAAGATACATCGGCTTCCAATTCAACGTTCGACCAATCTATGACATGCGATAGATCCGGCTCATACTTGCGCAACATAGAAATATAGAATACGTCATGAACATTGGAAATGTTCGACGGCAAAGCGAGTCTATAGGCGACCTCCCCAATCTTCTCTATAATATCGAATGGCCCAATGTAACGTGGAGTCAACTTTCCCTTCTTCCCGAATCGTGAAATACCGTAGCGAGGTGAAACCTTTAGGAAAACGTAGTCACCAACCTCGAAAGACAATGGAGTGTGATGCCGATCCGTATAGCTTTTGTAGCGACTTTGGGCCATAAGCAATCTCTGACGAATGGTCTTGATCTGCTCCGTGATTTGATGTGTCATCTTGGGACCAATGATAGCATATTCCCAAACGTCTAGCCAATAAATGGGTGAGCGACACGACCTACCGTACAAGGCCTCGAAGGGTGCCATCCCAATACTCGAGTGAAAACTGTTGTTGTATGCAAACTCAATCAATGGTAGATGATCGACCCAACATCCCTGGAAGTCCAACACACAAGCACACAACATGTCCTCCAGAATCTGAATGGTACGCTCAGACTGCCCGTCGGTCTGAGGGTGAAAAGTTGTGCTGAACATAAGCTTCGATCCAAGTGAAGCCTGCAAACTCCACCAAAAATGAGAAGTAAACCGAGGATCTCGATTGGATATGATAGACGATGGCACGCCGTGAAGTCGAATGATCTCTCTGATGTACAACCGGCTCAAGGAATCCATAGACTGAGCAATACGAATAGGTAGAAAATGCGCCGTCTTCGTTAGTCGGTCATCGATAATCCATATAGCATCCTGCCCACTAGGTGATCTCGGAAAGCCTGAAGCGAAGTCCATCATCACATGCTTCCACTTCCACTCTGCAATCGGCAACGGCTAGAGTAAACCTCATGTCGTTGATGCTCGACCTTTACTTGCTGACAAGTAAGGCACCTAGAAACAAATACTGCCACATCCTTCTTCATCCCTGGCCACCAGAACTGTCGTCGAAGATCATGATACATTTTTGTACCTCTAGTTTGAACCGCCAACGCTGAATGGTGAAACTCGTGCA
Source organism: Monotropa hypopitys (assembly GCA_002855965.1). NCBI lineage: Eukaryota > Viridiplantae > Streptophyta > Magnoliopsida > Ericales > Ericaceae > Monotropa > Monotropa hypopitys. The sequence continues at coordinate 1,561 of NMUG010005416.1, read as the reverse complement.
ATATACCTCCTCGGCAAGAGTTAGGAACAAACAACCGGTCAAGATAGTGCAAGCTAGAATCAGCATGAATCATCCAACCCTGTCGAGTGATTGGCACTCTATTTTATAGTTTCGAGTGCCAATTCTCTTCCTTTTTAGCATGTTTTTCTCCTTAGTTTACTCACATTTCATACATAGTTATTTTGATCTCGTTTTCTAGTGTCTGTTTGTTTTTCAGGATAAATGGATCTGTGGTAGTCGGACCTTTACTCCAGGGGGTCGGATCCGGCACGACCCGGACCTTACTCCGGATTTCTTGTGTCGCTTGGTATCGCTGTTCTCATTCCTCTCCGGTCGGCCCTATATTGTCCGACACCTCTCTTCGGCAAACTGCTTTAAACAATAAGTACGAGCCAAACCAAGTTGACCTCTCCGGCTACTAAATCTGGTCGGTATAGCTTCGGCCACCGGTATTATGGCAAAACATTACTCTCGGCTGACTAGACCATAGCGGAAGGACATCCATCTGGCCCGATCTTCGGAAATAAGCATCACGCCTACCCTCCTCTCCCCCGTTTGTACAGATAACCCGGCCCATTGGCCGCACCGACCCGCTTTGGCCATACACGTGTACCATTCGGGTCAAATACCACACGGGGGAGCCCATAACGTGCGGCCCACATACCTAACCTTACCCTAAAGGGCTCCAATCCCTATAAATACCCCATTTGGGTACTGTTCACGGGATCTGTTCCCCGACTGCCTAGCGTAAGACCTCATTTTGCTTTCTGTCTTCTTCCACTAAAAGAGACTAACTTAAGCTTCGGAGGCCCCGTTGGTCAGAACCGACCGGCGGGCACTAACCTTTGTTTTGCAGGAAGCCAAGCAGGTGGACCCCCCTTTCTTGTCTTTGCAGGGACCGACTCAGACGAACAGCTCAACAGGTCCGGATTGGCAATGCCCAACTGGTATTAGAGGGTCCAGTCATCCGAAAGACAAGGCTTCGGAGTTTTTGGATACCACAATTGGCGACCACAGTGAGAGATTTTCTGAACTATTAGTGGTATCCCTAGCACCTGTTAGCCTACTTGACCTATGGGAACCGAAAACCCAAACTTGACGGTCAACACTGACCTTTCCGCGTTCCCACCCCCTCCTCATCTGGCTGCTGTCCCTCACCAGTCCGTAGGAATCCTTGATTCTGCTGCCAGTTTGACATTGGCCGGACCCAGCTCCGACGTGACAATCGTCATGGACAGGATAATGAGGGAGAAGAATGCAGAGATTGCCCTTTTAAAGGAGCAGGTTGCCCGACTTTCACAGCCAGCTCCACGCGCAACATCCGCAACATCGAAATCCGGGGAAAGAAGCCGACAAAGACCAGGAAAGGAGAAGGTTGGGGCTGAACCCCTTCGACAGTCAAAAAAGGAGCAAGCGAGAGATTTTGAGTTGCTCGGGACCGGGGAAACCACTCCAAGCGCCAAAACACTGGCAGCCTCCAACGGCACACTGTACGTGTATGACCATGGGATCTTTGTTCCCGTCAAACCAAGGAAGCATGACCGAGCCCCTCAGAGTCCGG
>NMUG010005415.1:0-13147 GCA_002855965.1 Monotropa hypopitys | reverse complement strand
GTAGGTCATGTAAATGAAGTATGATGATCTTAGGATAGTATGGGAGGTTAAGGGATGTGAGGTTGTATGATTTTTGGAGTTTAGAATGAGTTAGGAGTGATTTGGAGAAGAAGGGTTCGTAGAAATTGCATTAGAACATCAAACTGTTCAGGAACCGGTATGAAGACTGGCACACCGGCCGGCACACCGGCCGGCATACCGGTGCCCTACCGGCCCTTGTAAATTTCCCCTATAAGTTGTTCTCTCCTTTAGTGTGCGGAATTGGCCTAATCGGCATGCCGGCTGGCATGCCGAGCGGTATACCGGGCGGTATACCGCATGTTGCCCAATTTGGACAATAGGTTTTGCCTTAACGAAATTTGCTGTAACCGACATGTCGGCCGGTACACCGGACCCATACCGGTCCCGTACCGGTCAGCTTAAATTGTGAGAAATTGTTGATGGTTGCTTTGTGATCTTGAGGTAAACACCTTAGGGCTTATGTTGACCATGTTTTGAGGATTTTAGTGAACCTTTGGAAGTGTTTTGAGTTTCATTAAAGTGAGGCATTGATGCCTTAGTCTCTTTGAGGTTAAGACTTGTCTTTGAGGAGTTTAAGTGTTGGGTTAGACCATAGGGACCTTGAGGTGGCTAGGTCCATGATAATGTTTAAATTCCTTTATAGATGATCCTAGTATATTTTTATGGATCCTAATCCACTTGCATTCGTATTAGGTGATCGTCTACTCTTCCAAGGCTTGTGGAGGAGATTGCTTGGCTCTTTGTTGGTACCAGGTGAGTTTGTGTTAGATATGAATCTCATTTATTCATATGCGAACAATATACATGTTTAAGTAAGAATACTTGAATCCAATGGATTAATCCTTAATTATAAAAAGGATGATAAATCAAGTTGAGGAACTTGAATGGTTAATGCACCTAGTCGTACAACGTATCCCGTGAATCCTTAAGCCTACTCCCGGTAATGAAGGTCTGAGGAAGGGAAATCTTGGGAGAAAAAAGTTTTACTCCTGGGAATACAGAAATTTACTCCCGGTAACAAAAGGTTCTGAAATGAATGGTGTTGTGCAGAAAGTTTTACTCCCGAGAATACTGAATTTTACTCTCAAGAATACTGAATTTCTGTAGTGGATGATTGTGCAATAGACCAAACCTCTTCCGGTAATATTTAAACTGTCTACCGGGAATAAAAGTTTCTGCTCAGTAAAGAAGGAAGAAAAAAATACTATTCCCAGTAATGATTGAATCTACTCTCGGGAATGAGGCAAGTCTATATATAAAAGGAACCCCCCTCTCAGATTCACTCCCGGTCATCAATCAACCCTGAGCTCTGGCGAATTGGGCGATTTGAAAGGAGGAGTTCATCTCCATTTGATTGCGAGCTACGATTAACAAGGAAGTAAGGCAAAACCAATCCTCAGAAGCTGAAGCTAAGTCCTCAAACCTCTGGTGAGTAACAAATATAGGTTTCCATTGTATTTCTGTGCTCGTTCCATTTTCTTAATGGAGTCTGAGAAGGAAGTAGCTGGTAAGTTCAAGGGTGTGGTGTGCCAGAGAAAAGGCACTCATCATTCACAAGAGATCCCACCTGCTGAATCTTCTACCCCAACTCCTACGTCCAACATTCCATCAAATGAACCATCAAAAACCAGCCAATTGACCCTAATCCTCGTGCTATTATCAGCCGCATTTTGGGAGACTTGAGTGAAAACCAAACAGCTTCGTCTGCACCAAAACCTTTCAAACCTAAACAGCAACCTCGAAAAAACACCAGAGTCCAAGATCAATTCTCGAAAAAACCTCCAACCACTAAGAGACGTACTGAAGTGGTAGTGGTTGAAGAGGAAGAAAGAGAAAATCCAAATGAGAATCTCAGACCGAGAAAAAATCTAAAACATCCACCCCAGTCCAAGAAATCTCACTCGAACCAATGATAACCCTCAACCAGATGCTGAAACCAATGTTGAACCTGCAACCAACCCAGATTCTAATCCAAAGCAGAAGTCGAGAAAAAGGAGCAGCAAGGATTTTTTATGGAAGGACAGTATTGAGGGTAGGCCAATTATTTGCGAGAGAGAGATTTCCAAAACTGACAGTGGTACACACTTGAGGCGTTTCTCTAGGCCATTTGAAGATTTGGGCATTGAAACTTGGTTTGAACCCATTCCTGGGTATATTTTCCCTTTGGTACAGGAGCGTTATGCAACAATTGACCCACAAGAAGAGAGAATTACTGGAAAGGTGAGAGGGAAGGTCATTGTGATCACTCCAGAGAGGATTGTCCAATTCTTGAAATGTCCCAGGTTGGAAGTGCAGAGCATCGAGTACCCAAAAGAGGGGTATGAGAGTCTGGTGGGAGAGGATCTTGCTTAGGAATTATGCACCAAGAAAGGGATGAAAATTTATAGGAAAGAGGGGAGGTTAAAACAAGGAATGTTGCTGAAGGATGTGGCCTTGATGAATAAGATGATACACAATAATATCAGGCCTAGGGGATCCGAGAAGGCCCTACTCAAGCTGAGATGTAGCTCATTTATGAGCTTAAGGAAGGTAAGAAAATTGACATCCCTGGATTAATTTTTAAAGTGATTGAAGAAGTGAGGACATGTGCTAGTTTAAGAAGTAGTTTACCATTTGAATTTATGATCACTACCTTTTGTTTGGAGAGTGGTTTGAAACTGGAAAATAAGGAAAGGTGGGATAGGCCCACTTGTGGTCCTCTCACTGAGCAAATACTGAATAGGATGCTGCCCCAAAGGCCCAAGCATTCCTCCTCTGATGACTCAAGGGAATCCTCACATGTTCCTACCCTTTCTCTTGAGTTAGGCCATATTGGAAGCACATCACAAGGAAGAATACCAAGGAGAAGCCCTATGGTGACTCAAACTACCCCTTCCACCAGTCAGTTGGGGCAAATTTCAGAGGGTAGTACTGAGGTTCTGGCTTTGATACAGCAACTACTTAAATATCAAAAAGAGGACAAGGAGAGGACATTGGCTGTCTAGGAAATTTTTAAGGAGAATGATGTGAAGATTGCTCAAGTAGAGGAGAGGCAAAAAGAAGACACCAAGAAGATGGAGTTGATTCTGAAGAACCAGAAGGAATTGATCAAATTGCAGTAGGAGAATTCAAACAAGATCTCCACTATGTCAGATGTACAAAGGGATTGGGGCAAAAGATTGAGGTACTTGGAAAGTAAAGCTGACAAGATGGATAAAGGGGGAACTGTGGTGATCAAAGAAATGTAGGAATCCATAGGGAGAGATCAGGCTATGCTAAGCAGTCTGCTCAGTATCACAAATTGGGCTCAAGGAGGACCTCCCCTAGCTCTACTATGTTCCCAAAACCACAATCATCAACTGGATTTGAGGGATTCTGAGACCCTGCCTAACCTGCTAGCATACACCCCTACGTCATCCTACCCTTTCCCCTATTTATTGCTGGAAGCTAATCTTTGTTTTAATTTCTGAAAAGACTGTGTGGTATGTGTTAAGAATTTTTGTTACTTCTGATGTTGTGAGTTTTGGGTTGAGATGTTACAGTTTAAAATTTGAGTGATCATTTACTCTTACAATTGATGCTGGGTGGAACAACTAGGGAAAAACCAAGCCAATATGATGTTGTTTCACCTAATTTTCCTCCCCTATGAACATCATAAGCCTTTAAGTCCTACATGATTTTAGTTAACTGTATGTCAGTTGGACATTAGCACATGGCCTCCCATTATTTTAGATGAACTGTTATCTGCACATTCTTGGTTGGCACTTGGAATTGAATTGATCCTTGTCACTTACACTGAGGTGATTTCCTATTGACCCTTCATCGAGTGAAATTTTTTATGAGTGTCCAACATGAGAGAATTGCAATTTAAGTTAGTAGAGTGAGTTCTAAACCTAACAAATTGATTCATTGAGTGACCTATTCCTTAGTGATTAGAACAAAATGGTTCAGTCCAGGCTTTTTAGGGCAATTGTAAATTATCCTTGTCTTGATTCATGGTTGCTAGAGACTAGCAAGATTCAAGTTGGGGGTGTGATTGGCATCCAAAAGTGCCAATTACAACCCTCATTTTTTGCATCTTTTGATTAAAATTATTGCTTAGAACTTGAATTTGGTATGAGATTTATATTTGCATGCAATTCTCTTTCTTAACTGACAAACCCATCTAATTGCATAAAAAAGTGGTCCTTGGGAAGTGGAATTAAAAGTGCAGGTGAAAGAGACCAAAAGGAGAAAAAAGTTCAAGTCAGATTCCCAGATCCTAGAGAGACAAGATGAGCAGCTCAAGAAGAAGAAGGTATTCAGTGTACTCCATTACCGGAAGTGCACATCTTCATTACCGGAAGAACAATGACCATCTCAAGAAGGAGACATTTCAGAAAGCTTTACTCCCGGGAGTGCAGAACTTTATTACTGGGAGAGAAGGAGTAAACTGAAGAAACTAGAAAGTTAGAGAGTTCTACTCCCGGGAGTGCAGGACTTTACTACCAGGAGAAGAGGAAGGGAACCTGAAGAAGAGGCCAATAGAAGATTTCATTCCCGGGAATTTCACCTTGCATTATCGGGAATAGGCGAATTAATAAGCAAGAAGGAAGCATCAAAGACAAGTACTCCCGGTAATAAATTTACCTATTACTGGGAATGAAGTAATCTGAAAATTCCATCAGGAGGGGAAAAATGAAGTTATTTTTGGGGAAAAGTGTAATTTCTGGATAAGTAGCCATGTTAGACGGTAGGAGGGGGTATAAATAGAAAAGATGACCTAATTTTGAGGGACTGAACTTTTTAGAAAAGTACTTTCTAGAATAGATAGGATACTGTAGAGATAGAGTTAGTTAGAATAGATTCTCTCTCTCTCTCTCTCTCTCTCTCTCTCTCTCTTTTCTCTTGCTTTGTTCATCAATTTCGGCTGGTACTTTCTTAATTTTTGAAGAAGCATAGTAGTATAATTTCAATTACATTTCAGTTTTTGCTCGATTACTACAATTTCTAGATGTTAATATTTGTATAGACCTGAATTTGCTGTAGAATCTGTGAATTTCATTATAGAATGTAGGAACTCGTTGATTTGTTCATCGGTAGAGTTAGATCATATGGATAACTAAATTTTCCAAAGATCTAATTCAAGGACCTAATGTAATTCATCTTCCCACATCTCTATCTCTCTTAATTCAGTTTAATATGAATTAAGAAGGTGGGTATGATGGTAGAAGTTTGAATTGAATTCGGAAATTATCTCATATTTGATATTGGGTTGACAATCTTAGTTGCCACCCATTATGCTTAATTGAGGTCAAGTTCCCAATTGGATTGGCTTATTTCTACTCATTTCCCTTCTCCCTCTTCTGATCTATGTTTTGTAGTTGAAGAGAGAGTAGGTATGTGGGTTGGTAATTGTGTTAGTCTCCGAGAATTAGGTCCTGATTTCTCCCTCTTTTACTTATTCAGTTTAGTTTCTGTGCGATTTTCATAGTACCCTGTTTTCTTATCACTACTAATTCGGGAACAATGTTCACCGAGATCAAATCAATTTCCTTCCTAAGTACTTTTTGAGTTTAGAATTGAAGCAACCCAGATTCCCTGTGAAGAATGACCAGGTCTTACCAGCATTGTGCTTGATTGACCATTGATGTTCCAAGGTTTGAGTCATCTACGCTTGGGTGGTTCATTCCCTCTTTTTGTTCAATTTCTAGAACTCATTTTGCACCATGACAGACTGAAATAGATATTTATTAAGAAACCAAGCACATGCCTCTTGGAATGTTGGATTCTGTGGTGTGGTCATGCCTAAAATAAGAAGCTTGTCTACTTTTACTGACAATGATGAGACTTGTCGGGTGAGGTCGATTGAGGGTTAAATGTCATATAAGCCCTTAAGTTTATCTGCATTGGATACTGGGGCTTTATTGCGACCATGGACCGATTTAATAGAGTAGTGGAGTGATTCCCTCAACTCTTCAAGATGTGTCCATGCAACCCCAACATCTTTAGACATTAATGAACATCCACATGAAGCATTAAGAAACAAACGTTGGTTATCGTCTAGTCCCAAATAAAATTTTTGGACTAGTTGCCATTGTGGGATGTCATGATGGGGGCACTTTGTAAGTAAATCTGTAAATCTAGCCCATGCATCACATAATGATTCAGCATCAACTTAGCAAAATTCAGCAATTTGAGATCGGATTTCCAATGTTTTGATCATTGGGAAATATTTGCATAAGAAAATTGCTTGTAATCCTTCCCGTATAGTAATGGAATTGGCTGGCAATGTGCCAAGCTAATGTTTTGCTTTTCTTCTAAGAGAGAATGGGAAGAGAATCATTTTCAAGGTCTCTTGAACAAAAATTGGAATGCGCAAGGTGGAATAAATTGCATTAAAATCATCGATGTGTTGATATGGTTCCTCTTACGGTAGCCCGTGAAATTGTAGTAAGTTTTGGATGGTATCGGGCTTTATTTCATAGTTCATAGCTGCTACGGATGGCAAAACTATGTATGATAGTGTGTTATATTCAGTGGGTGTAAAATGTGCGTGCAAGGGGTCGGGCTGTACAGCATTTGCAACTCGATCCTCCATGATTAATGGATTATTATTGATGGTGTTGGTTGCAATAGTTGAGTCAAATCCTCTTAATCTATCAGTCTATTAAATGGCAGCGAGAATATCTCCCACCTCTAAATCATTATTAACAATGGGTATACTCAACGACCTACGACCAAGTATAAAAATCGAGAATGGAATGAAATTAACTGAGATAACAAAAATAAATCTAAATAGAAAACAATCAAAACTAACGATTTACACCAAATGTCCCCGACAACGGCGCCAAATTTTGACCGCATCGTTTGGGATCAAAACTAAATTTGTAAAACCACGCAATTAACACTATTCTAATAATAGCGGTAAGTACTGTTGTTGATCCACAAGGACAAAGTGTGTAAATCAATTGGTTTTTGAAGGCTTTCTAAATTGATTTGTAAAACAAATTGATTGGATTGGACTTTGATTTTGAACTAATTAAATGAAAATGTTTAAAATGAAATTAGATTAAATAAATAAAAAGGGAATTCTAGGGATCCGACTTCACTTCTCACTCGTGATTGAACTTCTTCCTATGTTTGGTTTAATTAAAAAAGCATTCGAGGCTAGTGCTAGGGTTGGCCAACCCTTACACAATTAATAGATCTAAGGTTCACAAATGGGATTTAGCATAAATTATCTTCGTAGCACGGGGTCTATCATGGATCTGGGTCATCCCTTTAGTGTGACACCCCGTCTTGCAAGAATAACCTATCTTAATAACTCACAAGTAATTCAATGAAAGCACATACATGTAAAGTATTCCATATCTAGAATAAGAACACAAGAGATAGATTGAATCAATGAAAATCGCTCATACATGCAATAAAAAATTAATACGATACCCATTGTGGAAATCCGAATCAATACATCGTGAGAAGTTCCATAATCTCCCTAGAAAGGATTCTAGTTGGCCATAGAAGTCACTGGTGGAGACGCCATGGAAGGAGAAGCCATGGAAGAGATAGAGAGAGAAGAGAGAAGATGGAACTTGGAGGCTAGGGTTTTGCACTCTAGGATGATACAAAACATAACCTAAAGTATTAAAAATGTTTAATATATATACCCACCAATAATCCCTAATTAAAAACCTTAAAATACATAAAAAAACTAAAAAAATCAATTCATGTTGTCTGGACTACTCATTGCCTCATCCGAATGAAGGTTCCTTGCTTCAAAACACAGTCGTCTGCCTTGCTCGTCTGGACCATGCATCCTCCTTATCCGGACGAAGCTTCCTTCCTGTCAGGACCAAGATGAAATCTGTCCAGACCATGGGCTGCTTAAACTGCTGTAAAGTTTTTGGTCAGTCGTCCAGACTATCCATATTCCCCGTCCGGACAAAGCTAATAGATTTTCTTCTGAATGCTTTTCTTCAACTCTTCTTTGATCCGTATGTGTAATCCTTTTGTCCGCAAGACTCCATAGCTTGTCAAGTATGCTTTTTAGATCCATTTTAAGCATCCTGGATTTTATTCATCTGAAACACCAAAAACTAAACAAAATGTATTAAATAACAATGACCCGAGACTAACAATCTCAATGTTAAGGCATTAACATAGGTGCTTTTAAGCACCTATCACCTCGCAACCCTTGTCATATGCTTGTGTGGCAGCTTCCTTGGCTTTCAGTGCCTCAACACGGGTATGCTCGAGATCCTGAGTCTTGACCTTGTATTTATCTGCTATGGAAGATTTCTCGGCTTCAAAGGCCTCGGTCCTCTACTCCATCTCAACTCAAGAATTTGTTCTCTGCTTTTCTAGTGTAGTCTATTTTTCTTTCCCGCCTCTACCAGTTTTGCTTCCAGCTCCTGGGATTTCTTCATCTCGACAGTGAGTGCAGTAGAAGCATCCTTGTACCTCTTGGCCATGAGGAAGAGCTTATCCTCAGTCCTTTTGGACAAATTTATGGCCTTGTTGGCACGATCCACCTCCAGGGGTTATCAAGCTGGAGGCAGTTGTTAATGAAGCGGAAATACATTAATAAAAGTGGAAATACGTTAGCATCAGCAAAAACTTTGAAGTTAAGAGAAAGACATAGGTAAGAAGACTCAGCACCTGCAAGGAGTATGGAGAGATTTTTGCAGCCAGTGGCATCGAATTGGTCTGGGCCTCATATGCAACATCCATTTGTAGAATCACGGCCTGATCCAACCCGGTAGCAGTAATTGAATCCAGAAGTCGGTTCGTTTTCTTGACCAGGGTCCAGTCATCTTTCATGAGAATGGGGAACCATGCGCCATCAGCCCTAGTGGTTTTCTCTAGAGTCGTTGTCCCTTTAGCCGCTTTTCATGTGACTTCTCGGGAGATATCACCCCTCCTTAGCTTCTTCAGGGCTTGTGCATCCTCTGTCAGTTCTGCCATCTCCTTGGACTTCATACAAGTGTGGAGAGACGGACCGACTGGCCCAAGAGTAGGAGCATGAGGAGTAGGAGACGAGACCTGATTTAGAGGGACTGTGGAGATAGGTGGCGATAGTGCTTCAGCAATAGGAGGAATAGATGAAGAAGAAGGGGCATCCTTCTTAAGAGGCATGGCCGCTCTTTTAAGGCCCGTCGCATACATATCAGCAAAGTTCTAGCTAGTCATGTCTTCGTCCGAGTCATCGTCCCAGTTTCGCAATGCAGAGAGTATGCGGGAGGGTCTTGAAGGGGCCTGGGATGATGTCCCAACAACCTCGGTGTCACCAAGGGAAGATGGGGTGTTGATACCCCATTTTGACACACTGTCTGGAGATCAAAAAATCGAAACCCGAGGTGGTCAAATCTACAATTATCGATTGTTTGAACTGTCCGAATCAGTCGAACAGATATGAAACGACAAGCGATAGGTCTCAAATTTTGAATAAATATCTGGAATACGTAAACAGAGAATTACCCGAAGAAAGATTGAGAAGCGAATGAGTAGTTTGCGAAGAATATGGTCTGAACGGTTAAAATCAGCATCGAAAATAGCAAATCAAGCCGGTATGAGCAGAATTGCGCTCGAAGATCCAAAAGTTAATTTTCAATACCAATGCATCGGTAACAGTATTCTTGAAGCAATGACATATCAAACTACAACAGAGGTCGAAAAAACAGAATTTAGTTGGTAGGGAAAGATTTTTTTTTCAGAATAGTATAACAGAGCGAGCCGACATCAGATTGATGTGGTACAATTTTTTATAGATCCCTGGCAAAGAAATAGTCATTTATTGAAAGAATGTTACGACTACAAAATTATTTTCGGCGGAAAAATAGCAGATCAAAGGGCATACGTTCAGAATAATGTCATGGAAATCACCTTTTTCACCGAAGTATATTCAGTGAGAGGTGAAAATTTTCTCATGATCTAGATAGCGAGGCGAGTTCAGCGACTGTATTCAGCGACGAATCGGTCACCCGGATTATCACCCAATGACACGACGTGCAACGGTTCGTGACGGGATTTATCGTCAATAAATGGACAAAAGTTATATACTTTATTCAAAAGTATATATTCTTCCAACATCGAATCTGAAATCAGGGAAAGAAACATTCAAAACATCCCACTTCCCCTCCCAAATCATGCAGCAACTCGCAGCCAGCAGCCAAAAGCTGCTGACGTCATGTCGCACTTATAGGTGCGACATTGTTCTATATAAGCAGAGGCCATTTAGGCCATTTAAAGAAGATCCAAACACCCAAAATACACTACAGTATTATCCAGTCACTCTTTTCTCCTGGCAGCAACCTAAAAACTCTACAAAAATATCCAAATTCTAGCCGACATCAACCCGAGTCTTGCTCCATCCAAACCCAACTCGAACCTCAAATTTCCCTACTATTTTCCAGCGCCTAAAACAGTCCCAAACCAGTACCAAATCAATCCCGAAGCCAAAGCTCTCCCTCAAAATTGATCCGTCCCTCAAAACCCTAAATCGTTCCATTCTCAGAAAATCCCGAACAATGCCCATTCTAGCGGAAACTCTGCCAAAATTTAATCAATAAATTTCGACAAGGTTTCCATTAGATTTTACAGTTTACATTTTATTTAGGAAAGTCCCGGTACATATTTCTAGATTATAGTTCGGTATAGTAGGAGTTCTCGTGCCCGAATACTGTAATGTATTATAGTCAAATGGATATTATCGGCGAACTTCTCCTCCCAATTGTAATTGCTGGTAAAGTATAAATACATTTATTTCATTTATTTCAGTCACAATTTAATCCATTTATTTATGTGTGCGCGTATAAAGTGAATCACGAACGCTCTCCGTGGTTCATTTTTCGTGATATAATGAAAAGTCGATTTTCTAATGCTTCATTTTATGATATCTCGGCCTCGCGTATAGCTATGCCTACCGGATGTTCGGTCACATCTTGACAATCGGTAAATCGACCTTTCATTATTTAAAATCAATAAAATCAACATTCTCGGAATTGTTAACGCGGTCATCTCAGTTAAAAGTACGGCTATGCCTACTAGCCTTTGGCTACCGGGTGAATGTCGAAAATGTTGATTCTCAAGACCATTCCATTCGGTTATCTATCTTTATTTGTTATGGTATTCATTTTTGTAGGCAGTGTCGTTCAACTCAGCTATACCAGTACGACCCCTCGTTATTACTTCTTTTACTTTCCTCTCATTTAAAATTCACCAAATCAATCCTCCCTTTAATTTATACCATCGGCAAATCAAGTAACCGATTGGTTCGAATGAAAGAAATAACTCGTGATTCAAGTTGTCCAATCATTTGTTATCCTTTCGGGAGTTCAAAATCAACAAAAACATCAAATAACAAAAATCAATAAAAATATCAAAATCAAAATCATTACATTTCTCGATTCGGGCCAACAACGAATTAAGTAACTAGCTGGCATTGGATCAAAGGAATAATTCCTAATTCCACGTGCTAAATTACTTATTATTCTTTTGGAATTTAAATAAAAAAATAAAACACTAATCAAAATCTTTAAATTCCTCGATTCGGGCCAACAACGAATTAAGTAACTAGCTGGCATTGGATCAAAGGAATAATTTGTAATTCAATGTGCTAAATTACTTGTTATCCTTTTTAGAATTTAAATTACAATTCAAACATAATCAAAAACTTTAAATTCTATGATTTGTGCCAATAGGAAATTAAGTAACTAGCTGGCATTGGATCAAAAGAATAATTCGTAATTCAATGTGCTGAATTACTTATTATCCTTTTGGGATTTAAATCAAAATCAAACAATAATCAAAATCTTTAAATTTCTCGATTCGGGCCAATAGAGAATTAAGTAACTAGCTGGCATTGGATCAAAAGAATAATTTATAATTCAATGTGCTAAATTACTTATTATCTTTTTTGGAATTTAAATAAAAATCAAACATAATCAAAAACTTTAAATTCTATGATTCAGGCCAACAACGAATTAAGTAACTAGCTAGCATTGGATCAAAAGAATAATTCGTAATTCAACATGCTGAATTACTTATTATACTTTTTGGAATTTAAATCAAAAGTCAAACATAATCAAAAATCTTTAAATTCAGGGATTCGGGCCAACAACGAATTAAGTAACTAGCTGACATTGGATCAAAGGAATAATTCATAATTCAACGTGTTGAATTACTTATTATCCTTTTGAAATCTAAATCAAAAAATTAAACAATAATTGAAATCTTTAAATTCCTCGAGTCGGGCCAATAGTGAGTTAAGTAACTATCTGACATTGAATTAAAGAATAATTCGTAATTCAACGTGCTGAATTACTTGTTATCCTTTGGGGATTTAAATCAAAAATCAAACAATAATCAAAATCTTTAAATTCCTCGATTCGGACCAACAACGAATTAAGTAACTAGCTAGCATTGGATCAAAGGAATAATTCATAATTCAATGTGCTGAATTATTTATTACCTTTTTGGAATTTAAATCAAAAATCAAACATAATAAAAAACTTTAAGTTCCATGATTCGGGCCAATAGTGAATTAAGTAACTAGCTGGCATTGGATCAAAGGAATAATTCGTAATTCAGCGTGCTGAATTACTTATTATCCTTTTTAGAAATTAAATCAAAAGTCAAACATAATAAAAATCTTTAAATTCCGAGATTTGGGCCAACAGCGAATTAAGTAACTAGCTGGCATTGGATCAAAAGAATAATTCATAATTTAACGTGCTGAATTACTTATTATCCTTTTGGAATTTAAATAAAAAAAATCAAACAATAATCGAAATCTTTAAATTCCTCGATTCGGGCCAACAACGAATGAAGTAACTAGCTGGCATTGGATCAAATGAATAATTCGTAATTCAATGTACTGAATTACTTATTATCATTTTTGGAATTTAAATCAAAAATCAAAATCAAAATAAAAATCAAATAAAAATAAAACCCATGATTCAAATTATCGGTGAAGGTCAAGAACTATTATGGCGAATCAAGGTGTAATCTATAACACAGATTTTTCTGGATTATTCATTACTCCTTTGGGAATTTCAAGAAAATCAAAATCAAAATTAACATTTTCATTCAAAATGAAAACTCAAAATCAACATTTTCAATATTCAAAATCAACATTTTCATTTACAATCAAAATTCAAAATCCACT
>NMUG010005414.1:0-13137 GCA_002855965.1 Monotropa hypopitys | reverse complement strand
AAAAGGTATTGGTAGACCTATTCATAATGTCATATGTCGCCTTGCCTTTGTAATTCCTAGTTCTGGTGATTCTAATTGCACTTCATTTGATTTATGAATGACTGTTCATTTCCAGAAGTGAAAATTTTATTGAAATAGTGTGGTAAAACAATTTGCCTCAATTTTTTCTACTTTAGAAAATAGGGCAATATAAAGCATATGATTTCACACCTACCTTAGTGTTTATACAACCAGGTAATTACTTAGTGTTCATACAACCAAGTAATTTACTTAGTGTCAACTTACAACAGTCAATGCGGCTTCGGTACCAAAGATCAAGCAATAATTTTTCCTTTCTGAATCTTCAAGTAAATCAAAATAGAAAGCGCAACACAATATGTAAAGATACGACGAAACATCGGGTGTTAGTATTGCCTTCGGCACTAATTCGTGCCTTCGACATTTTAAAGTGTCTTCGGCACTGATGAGTGACGGCACTCGATCTGTATTTTCGATATAGTCCAAGGCGATGGCACAGGGCGACAGAATAGAAAGCGCAACACAATACCTAAAGGTACAACGAAACTTCGGGTGTTGGTAGTATCTTCAGCATTAATTCGTGCCTTCAGCACTTTGGAGTGTCTTCGTCACTCATTATGAATCACGGACACTCGATCCGAGTTTTCGGTATACCATGTGGCAATGGCACGGGACGACAGAATAGAAAGCACAATATAATATCTAAGGGTACGACAAAACTTCGGGTGTTAGTAGTGCATTCGGCACTGACTCGTGCCTTCGGCGCTCATTGATGCATGCCGCTCCGTTGACATGTCGGCAAGAGAAGACGCACTGAGCTGCTCAGTAATTGGCCCTCTCCCGCACGGGACGATTATGTTTCATGGAGAGCACCTCCTCTTGTGTCGGAGTCCGATTGAAGATAGGCAACTAGGTAAGGGGTTATCCGTCCGAGGAGTACGAGAGTCTCCTGTGGTACTTGGAAGAATCTGGATCCCAAGTTGCCATTTTCAGAACAGATGTCGCTCAGCTCGGCACTCTATGATCGATCTCGGCAGGCGAGCTCAGTTTCTATAATACTGGAGCTCGACAAGTCACAACAAGGCTCCCAACTGTGCAGACGAGTCCACCTCCACTCAGGAATCCTGAGTGTCCCGTTTAGAAGCAAAGGGAATGTTCCCCGCACTCACATGATTCGGCAAAACTATCAGAATGCGAGCTCACCCACCTACCCCCCAGCTCGGCCAGAGGTTTTCTCCATCAGGCCAGTTCGTGACCGGACTCGACAGTTGAAGATCATCCTTTTCAACCAGCTGAAGATTCCAAAGTGCTTGCTGCTCCCAAACAACGCCCTTCAGCTCAGCAACAAGTGGAGTGTTTAGTTCAGCTAAAGCTCGGCTCTCTTCCCTTTTCTCTACGTGGCCACCAAACAGCAAACCCGCGACCACGTGGAAGCCTATCTTCCATTCTGGTCCCACAACAATAATATAAATTGTCTTTTTGCTATTTGTAGTTATCCGAAGCTTAGGGTTACATTGACTTTTCCTTTATTGGGCATGTTGTGTCGGTGGCCCAAGAATGTGTACTTAGGTTTTTTCCTTTTTTAGGAGTCGCCTCGGCCGCCCTATAAATATGGCGTTCGTATACTTTTGTAAAGGGAGTTGAATTTGATATTGAAAGAAACCTTGACAGCAGTAGTTGCTTGTTCATTGTAACCATTCTCGGTTGGTATTCCTGTTAGGAATCAACAAACGAGATTGAAGCCGTGTTCTGGCATTTCGTGCGCGAAATCAACAGGTCGCGAGCCTTGATTCTGGGTATTCGTGCGCGAATCAACAGGTCGAGAAGATAATCAACGGAGGTATTCCAGGTGAATCAATCCGGCATTCTGTTTATCCTCTATCTTTTCTATTTCCATTTGCATTTTTATTCTTTTTTCGAGTTTCCGCTGCATCACTCAGTATGAGTGACGGGCACTCGATCCGTGTTTTCAATATAACCCGTGTCGATGGCACGTGGCTTCAGAATAGAAAGCATAACATAATACCTAAGGGTACGACGAAACTTCGGGTGTTAGTAGTGCTGAAGGCACTGACCCGTGCCTTAGGCACTCATGATGAGTGACGACACTCCATCTGTATTTTCGATATAGCTCATGCCATCGTGCAACACAATACCTAACGGAAGACGAAACTTCGGGCATTCGTAACAACCTAAGTTTGAACATGAATGATGGAGGGTTGGGGGATTTGGGTGGTGAGGTAGCGTGAATGCGACGAAGTTCGCTGGATCGTGAAAAAGAAGGACGAATGTTGATCAATGGTGGATGCATGTGCCTGTGTTGCGGGCTCCTTGAGTGGTCTGGATGATCGATGGTGGATGTGTGTGCCTGTGTTGATCGATGGTGGATTTATGGAGTGGAAGTCGGATGAAGGGTTAGTGGGTTTGGGCGGTGGAAGTTGGATCGATTGTGCCTGTGTTGATCGATTGTTCTTATCGATGGAGTGTTCTGATCGATGGATCATTTGAGATTCACGATGGCATTGTGTGTCTGCAACCCACTTTTGAACTAACCAATTTGTGTGTCCAATGTGTTTCCAAAGAATCTGCATGAAACGTGAGAGAAAGCACAATCCATGTCAACATTACATCCAACCGTTTAGATCGGAATGGTAACTTGGAACCATTAACTTACACTAATTGGAGGGATACAGAAGTAGATCCATATTAGGAGCATATATGACAGACATTTAATGTAAAAAAGATATTATTGCACTAACAAAACGATTTCTCTTTTTACTTCACATTTTGGGAAAAAGCAAGCAGTGTACAGAATTGATCGTAATGCCATATACAACTATGAGTTTTGACATGTATTATTAGTGTCTTGCTTCCACACACAAAAAAAA
This sequence comes from Monotropa hypopitys, assembly GCA_002855965.1. Taxonomy (NCBI): domain Eukaryota; kingdom Viridiplantae; phylum Streptophyta; class Magnoliopsida; order Ericales; family Ericaceae; genus Monotropa; species Monotropa hypopitys. The sequence continues at coordinate 10,231 of NMUG010005414.1, read as the reverse complement.
ATCGACACATCACATATGGTTTCTCGACACTTCATTGCATGCATTCTTCCTTCATGACACGCAACTCATGTTTATACATAATATGTATATACATACACGACACATACACTCTCTCACAACCCTCCACGCCATTTTTGCATATTTTTACTTTTAGTGTACTTTTCCCTTTTTGTTTATTGACTTTCACTTTGACCCCTAATCCTGAATAAGTCTTTTATTTAAACCTTATTTCACTTTTTAAATACTTCTTTTAACACCAATGATTCCTTAAATATTTCCCAATCAATTATTAATCCTTAGATTATTTCAAATATTATTTTATTTGATAGTATTTTTAAACACTTCTTATTAATTTTAAACTCAAGTATTAATCTTAGAATCCAACTTAAATTAGTCATGATTTGATGATAATGCATAGATTATATGAACAGATATCACAAAGAATGTGCGTGTGTAGAATGGAATATGTGGGGTGTGGAATGCGGGGTGGAATGTGGCGTAGAACAATTGTGTATCTGTGCCTCTAAACCAAAGCTGTGTATTTTTTGTTACGGTCGTGTGATTAAAGTGTGGAACAATCTTAGCCGTTTAAAATTCTAAAGGGTTGAAGTGTGTAAGAGTTTTGATCTGAATCGTCCATGAAGTAGATCCAATGGTGGTGAATGTCTTGGACATAAACCACCCTAATTTGTTATATAGATATAAAAGTATACCGAAATAGAGAATGAAGGTTCTTTGGAAAATTGGCCCAAAGGTCCGAGTATATCGAAATGTAAATTAGAAGTTTCTGTTTTTTGGCCTATAAGTCTTTATCATATCGAAATAGATGACTCATCTATCGAAATGTGAAAAGGGAACATAAGGGCAACATATCAATATTGAAAGTATGTCTACACGCCTACCGAGTACGAGGTATGCTTATGAATCGACCAAATAAAAGTTTACTGGGGTGATATTAATTTTTGTCTTCTACAAATTCTATCCCTTTTTTGTTTATTAATTTATTGATTAATTAATTACTATGCATGCATGTGTAAGAAAAAAAATAAGAATCAGAAAAGCAGCATAACACAGGAAAACCCCTAAATGGGTAAAAACCACGGGAAGAAATCAAGCACTATATCTATGACTTACACAGACCGCAGTTACAAAGTTACCCACAACGCAAGGACTCCACCTAGACGCCTCTAAGTCAACTCTGTCGAATCCACGTGCACCGCGCTTGTACTTGATCGGCTCTGCTGCGACTACTCGCACCCTCCTGTTGAATTGTGTGTATCTCCGAATCACGTCTGTCTCTATCAAATATGATATCTGCCTATCTTTCAATACACTCTTGTAATGCCTTAAAAATAATCGAACATGATATATCCCAAAAACCCACTGACTTTGTCTTTTATATATATTCACTATTTTTTTCTCTATATTCCCTTAGACCCACGCCTATACATTTATATAGAACCAAAAGAATAGTTTAAGAAAATATTCTATAATGAGATAGAGTATGGCCTTTCCTAGATCTTGGAAAACAAAACAATTTAAAAAGATTCCCTCAATTTGGAAACTCGCGATTACCTCTTCATTGAGTAGGCTACACTAGGTAAAAATATTATAATCTACTCTCTCCTTTTTTGTTTTATAAAGAGAACACCTAATATTATATAGCAAGAAATATTGATTGTCCTTTAGGAAACTTACCAAATATCTTACCAGTAGAGTAGTAATGGATATAGTATGATAGGTTGTACTCACTTATTGAAGTAGGAAATATAATATAGGAAATAAAACCTTTGTTTTATTAGAAATATTTTTTGACTATACTCATTATATAATGTCCTTTTCAAAACTAAATCTGACTAATTTCTAAAATATTAATATTCTATAATATTCCTCACGCCACACAGGCTGTCCAATATAAAATATATATTATATTGTAGATAGTAGGCATAATTTTTTAGGGGAAATAAAATAGGCAGTAAAAACATTTCACAAATAGCTTTTAGAAAATATATTCACTCAAAAAAATAAACACACGAAAAACCTATAGCACGCGAGATCTTCACCGCGCACGTGCAACGTGCGCCAGTCGCGCTCTCAATGTCCGCTCGACTGATTCTTTGATACTCCGGACGATGCATTCTCAAGCCCGATAAACTTTTTGACTCTTGAGGACTCAAATTTAAAAAAAATTACATGACCGCTTGAATTTTTCCTTCCACATCCTAAACAGACGCTTCTAAAAATAAAATTACAACTCAATAAATTATATTTTGTCAATCATGAAATTGCCAACAAAACCAAAATAATACCCTAACGGATTTTGAACCTAACAAATATATATACAGATTATATGTCGAAATATAAATATCAAGTCTCTGGAAATTGGCTCAACAAACCTTGATATATAAATATATATGTATACTGTATTTCAAAATGTGAATTTCAGCTCTCTGAACTTTGGCTCAAGGAGCCTACACATATCGATATGTAGGGAGAGGTATATCGAAATACAAAGGGTCTGATGGGGATATGGAAATGCCTATAGGTATTCCGAAATGTGAATGAGGCATAGTTATTTGGGGTGCGAGGGGCACCAAGGCACAAATGGCCTATTAAGAACTAGGCGCGAGACGAGGCGCGAGCCTTATCGAAGCGAGGCACAATAAGACAAGAAAAAATAATAATAAATAGCATTCACCAATATTTCAAATTATAAATACCAAGAAAATAAATAAAATGTCAAATTCAATAAAAGTACAAACATTCAATATTTAGAATAGAAATAAAACAACCAATTCCTACTTGCACTTTCGACCATCATAAACTAATCATCATCAAAGTCAATAGTAACTAAATACATATCTTCTTCCTCCTCTTCACCAACATATTTATATCCCTCGGCATCCTCTTCTTCTTTCGTCTCCTCAAAATTCACATCTTCGTCATCCAATTGAACTATTTGTTATGTTGAACCTTTTGATCGTGCTCTTGATGACGTTGCTCTAGTAACTTTATTACTTTCTCTTGCTCCAGAAGCTCTAGCAACACCACCCCATATTAGTGTATCATTTTCGAACATCAATTCATTATCTTCATCTGATTCCTCATCCATCCTCCCACGCAACCACTTATTGCTCTCATTAACATTGGATAAAGATATAGGATCAAACGTATCACGCATATCACATCGTTGTTTCAATGCCCTATTATACTTGATAAAAACTAAATCATTCAGCCTCTTTTGTTGCAACCGGTTTCTTTTTTGTTGTGGATCTACAAAAAATATAAAGATAAGAATGTTTTCATATAAGAAGGCTACTACATTTATAAAAAACATGTATGAAATTTGAGATAGGTACTCACATGTTCAAATATACTCCAATTTCGTTCACATCCGAAAGAGCTACACGTAAGGCCAAGAGCTTTTATTGCAAATTATTGCAAATTAGGGGTCTTAGCAGCAGCAGTCGAACGTGGAGGTGGAGTAAAATAATGAAGGTGAAAACCTTAACGTTATCTATAAAAAAACACAATAAACCCTATTTCTATTTAATTAAAATCGTTATCTAAAAAACACAATAAGACGCGTCTTATTATGCGCCTCACGTCTAAAGGCCGAGGCGCGCGACTCGGTGTGTCTCTTAAGATTGCATCGCCTCCGATCTTCCAAGGCGCCCACCGTGTGCCTCGACGCGCCTTTTACAGCAATAGAATGGGGGAGGGGAATATCGAAAAACCTAGAATGTATATCGATATGTGAAGTATTTTTTCCAAATGTTAAAATTAAGTTAATCGATGGGTTTTGTTTTAACTCTTAAAACCTATCAAAACGTTCTATGGTCCTTATACACACATAATAGTAGAAAATTAGAAAGAGATGGAGAATAGAGAGAGTTACATGAAGATAGAGAGAGAACAAAGGATTTGGGTTTTGATTTCGGGGAAAATCAAACTAGAAGCTGGAGAACCAATGAAATTGGCAAGTTGATGCTTAAACTATCCATTTTGTGTATGAAATTTCAATAATTTCTGGGTTTTCATAAGTTTATTAAGGAATCGATTGAAGAATTGGAGAAAAACGAATAATGATATGAGAAATATTGGTTTGGTGGATTTTTTGTTGATTTTAAGAAATTAAAGGGATAAATTATGCATGTTTATGTTTTTTATTCAATTTCACGTTTTTGAGTTATTAAAGGATGGACTGAAACCATGGATGTGTTACGAAATCTGAGAAACTGGTTTTGAAAAAGAAAATGAAAAAATTGGGATTGCTGTGTTTATTCATTGTATATAGGGCTGTAAATGAACAGGGCCGCTCGCGAACTATTCGAGACTCGGTTCGGTAAAAGTTCGTTCGAGTTCGATTCGTCTATTAAACGAGCCAAACCTGAACCTCAGTTTCAGGCTCGTTAGATAAATGAGCCGAACTCAAACCTAATAGTATTCGGCTCGGTTAGGTTCGCGAACCTGGGTTAAAAGAATATGTATTATGTCAAAATAAATATTACTAATATATTACTGAATAAAATAAGAAAATAAAAAGAATACGTGAGTGAAAAAAGTTTGGAAATGTAGATTTACCCATTAATATTTAGAGTGGAAGACAAAAAACTAAAAAAAACCTTTTTAATGGTTCGCCGAACCCGAATTCGAGCCCAGATTCGGCTTGATTCGGCTCGTTTAGTTTAAAGATCTCTGTCGAGCCGAGCCCGAGTCGAGCCCGAGCCTTGGTTTTTTTAGCCGAGCCGAACTCGAGCCTGTTTATTCAGGCTCGAGCCGAACTCGAGCCAAACTCGAGCCCAACATACATATTAACAAACGGACCCCGAAACTTACACGGCTCGGCTCGGTTAGGTTCGGCTCGTTTACAACCCTAATTGTATATGAATCATATACCGAAATGTGTTACTAATCAGTATGTCTGTAACATATCGAAATGGAATGACATATCGAAATGTGGCATAATGTATACCGATATGTAGGATAAATCAGTATATCGAAATGGCTAAGGGTAATAATAATATACCGGAATGTGGAGAATTCATGTCACATACAAATATGAGGAAACTGGCATATCGATATATGTAAGGAATTAACATATCAAAATGTGAAATAACAATAAGTATTTCGGAATGAGAATTAATAGAGTATATATTGATATGTAGCAGGTACATATTGATATACAAAGGTGTTGTGAGCAATTTTAATAGATTTGAATGGAATTTAAATTAATTAATGAAATTAAAGATATGAATATGATTTGAATAGCTTATAATTGAACATTTAATATATGTTTAAGCTATATGAACGTTGGAAGCTAACATATTTAGCTTGGACAAGTGAAGAGGCCAGTGGAGTTGAGGCACCAAAGAAACGAAATAAAAGAGTGCTCGATTAATAAAAGGCATCGGTGAGTGTTTTTTTTATACTTTCACTTCAGTATGAATTCTGTGTATGTGGCAATGCAGCCATGAAGTGGAGCCTAAGAGTCGTGTTTGTGACAATGTAAGTCATGGGTGGACGCACCAAAAACTTCTTGAAGATGAGCTTGTTTATCTATCTATATGGAGTTATGCTTTATTTAGCTGCATATATAGATGATGTTAGTAGATTTATATTGAGAATTGTATGATTTACGTACTCCTTTGATTCCTTTTTGGATAAACAGAATCATGAGATGTTGGAGATGTCCAATACCAGTCCGGAGGTACCTGATACAGTAGAGCACATGATGTAAATGTTAGTTTCACATTTTGACTTAGTTTGTAGTTCTGTACATTATTCTATACGTTAGATTGGGACGTGTATCACTTGTATATTATGAAAACAATGAGTTAGTTGTAATCTTTTAATGAGTTGTAATTTTTAATAAAAGTTCTTCCATTGCATGGTCATTTTATTGACGTTGTACAATGTTTAAATTCTTTATTAAACAATGTTTAAATTCTTTATTAAACAGAATAAGTGAATGAGCATGATAATGGAATGGATGAGGAAAGAAAGGAGAATTAAATTTATGTCATTAATAAATGATAATAATTAAATTAAATCAAGCTTAAATATCGTGTAACCCACTTGATACTAACTCCTAAGAGTGATGTATCGGGACGGGGCGCGACATAAATGATCAATGGATTCAATGCAACCGAGTTCTCTAATAAATGACTAACCAGGAACATCAAAGAAAAATTCTTGTGGTTTCCTGCGATGCCACCATGCGAATGCAAGTGCAGGTACAGCAAACAGCAGTGCAGCACCAGCCGCAACACCTCCAGCAATCGCTCCAGTGACACTATTCCCTCCTATTTTTATTATTGTAAGAAAAAAAAAGAATAAGTGAACTAAAATAACATTTGCAGATTTCACCACTTTCATAAGGACCGCACCGTACATAAGAGCAGTCTAAATCACATTAACCAAGTTGAACAAAGGATTAAATATCATATTTAAGTCCCAAGCAACTAGAAATCAAGTTGGTGCATTGGTTCACAATTCGGCATATTGAAATATGAAAATCACAGGCAGCAAAGAAGAGAGATTCCACACAACTGAAATGCAGATATCCTTCCATTTTATTTTAATTTGGCGAATTTCAATGTTACGAATATGCTAGTTAAGGAGGAAGGGGTGAAAATAGCAATCCCTGCAATGGAATTGTAAGAGGGCCTAATTTGGTTAGCCATACTTTTTTCTAAATGCTCATGCAACGTCTTCTTAAAAGAACTGTAAGTAGAAGATAACAGTACATAGATGAGTTCATGCATGTGATGAGAGAAGTACAGAATCATCACCTGGGGATGCAATTGGAGGCGGTGGGACAAATGGAGGTGGTGGAGAAAATGGAGGATATCCTGGGCAAGGGTGTCCAGTAACAGGGCCACATAGATCCAGGTTATTAGCAAAACTGCAATTGGAAAATCAAATTTTCAGCACTATCCTTGAAAGCACAGTCAGAAGTGAATTAGGGGTGCATTAATCAGCGGGAGACCTTATGGGTGTAAATAGCGAAAAGGAACCATTATCTGGAACTGCTCCTGAGAGACGATTGTTTGATAAATCCCTGCTCATCCATGCAATACAAGAACATAATCGGGGAGAGAGAGAGAGAGAGAGAAAGAGAGAGAGAGAGTTGGAGAGAGAGAGTCGGAGAGAGAGAGTGAGAGAGAGAGAGAGAGAAAAATAAGAGCAACAGGGTACTCACAAGACTTGCAGTGATGAGATATTAGTCAAAGACAATGGAATGGGACCTGTCAAGCTGTTGTTGTTGAGCCGGCTATCCTTACATGGCATTAGAAGAGTATGTTAAAATCCAAGATCAATCAGAAAGGTATCACACTGATCGAAATTGTAGTACACAAGAATAGCCACAAACTATTAGAATTAGAAAGTCGTATACCGTGCAGACGCATGTTAGAGTACGTGAAGAATATTGCAAAGACCATTATAGCTGACAGCCAAAGCTCTGGGACAGCTCCGGTAAATTTCGCATAATTGATAAACATAAAATATATATCTGAAAAACAAAGTCTATCAAGTTTCTACAACTTTCCCTTGTCCTAGACTCATCCCCTTCTTGGTTTTGTAGGCATCGCAGCCATGGCTCAAATCAATGCCTGACATGTTGTTTCGGAAATAAATTATGCGAATATTTTGCTTCAAATAACATATGAATGAACCGTGTAGTTGATATAGAACAACTCTTTTTCTTCTCCAAAGTTAAACCATAAATGTAATACTCATCCTAGAAAATATTATTTTAATGCAATTCTATGAATATATAAATGATGTGGATGACAATTAAGTTGATTAATTGCCTAGGGAGTAGTGATGGTGTTAAAATAATCTAAGAAGGCTTATAATGGGAGTAAAGGCGGAAAAAGAGTTAGAAAAATTTCAATACTCAACTTAAGTCAAAGAGGTTGAAGGCCTCTGGAAGTTGGCTGGAGAAGCCATTCCTTAGGTACTGGATGTTGGTTGAAGGAAATAGGACAACGAATTAAAGTTAGAACTATATTTGAATTTCCGGAAAAATGAAGTAAGTCTTAAAGTTGTTTTAAGAAGGAATAGTGGAGTTGGTATTTCCGGTAAAGCAGAGAGAGAGAGAGAGAGAGAGAGAGAGAGAGAGAGATGGAGGAAATCAAGGCTGAATTATCGGGAAATGAGGTAGGCCATAGAGTTAGTTTCCGGAAAAACAAGTTGACTCTGAAAAGTTTAGAATTAGTCCAAACCAAAGAATATGACAAGGCTGTTTTGGCTTTAAGTCCGTCACTAATGGTTTTGGACTAAGGAATTAATATGTTTTGGTCATATACTGAATTAAGGGGTTATGTGGCATGAAGTTGAGATACAAACAAACTCTCATAAGGTGCTAATAAATGAATCAAATGGTGGGATTTAGAATTTAGTGAGTCCAATGATAAAACTCATTCACCAAATAAAAGATAAGGGAGAGAAAGCGAGAGAGGGAGATTCGATGGATGAAAATTCCAGAGCTAAGGTTGCAAAGATTCCCAGAAGTTGATTGAAGAAATTGAAAAGGTAAACTACTATAAACTCGAAATTTCTGAAATTATTTGCCAAAAATCAATTTCTTTATTGGGTTTTAAGAATTTTATGGGTAAGACTCAACCCGTGGATAATTGTTGTTTGGGATTTGGTTCAAGAGATTTAATAATTTAATTCTCTTGTTAAACCCAGAATTTGGAATTGAGTGGTGGAAATCAATAGTCTGAAGTATTTTCTTAGAATTTTAAAATCTACCTGAAGTGTTGTATGGAAATTTTGAGTAACAGTATGACTTAGAATTAAGTGAGGTATTTTCTTAGAGTTTGGAATTCTTGATAAATGGTTGTATGAGACTTTTGAGTATTAAAATCGTGTGGAACCAATTGGGTGTTGTCGGGTGTTCAAGAGATCAGTTGAGGATTAATCTGAAAATTTCAGATTTATGGATGATTGGTGAAGAAAAAGGGTTGCATAAATAAGAGATTAAGTTCTTAGTTGACTGTTGATGAATTTGGGAAATTAAGGAATGAGAAATTACGAGATTATGCTCTGTTTTGTGAGTATCAAATCCGTAGGTATGAATTGAGGAAGAAGAAGATAGAGGTGGAGGGAAATCAAATCCGTGGGTATGAATTGAGGAAGAAGAAGATAGAGGTGGAGGGAAATCAAATCCATTTACTGGAAAAGGAAGTATTTCCGGAGATAGAGAATAGAGGAAAGGAATTGCAGAGTGAAGGAAAGATAGGAAAGTACAGCAGGTCATATTACCAGAAAAAGGGTATCCTTTTCTGGAAATGTGGAGGGCGAAATGAAGAACTATAGTCCAGAGATCCAAATTACCGAAAAAGGAGCATGCTTTTCTGAAAATTGGGAGATTTAGAAGATAAGTTGAAAATCAAAAGAATGCATTTCCGGAAATAGTGGTCTGCATTACAGGAAAAATAGGTTGCGAGGGGAATTGCAGAACAGTGAATTACCGGAAAAGGGGATGCCAATTTCCAGAAAAGTAAGTGTTAAATCAACTGGGTTCTTGAAACCTAATTAGGTTCCTAACTTGAGGAACCTAATTAAGGGCTTTGAGGATCAATATAAGAGTTCTAAGGGTGATCTTTGGAGTGATTTAAGGGTTAAAAGTAAAGGAGAAACATCAATGTGAAGCAAGTTGTACTTTAATTCTTAAGCGTTTCATTTCATTTGTATATGCAATTTATATTAGTATTGATATTGAACTTGTTACAGCTGAAGCATCTAAATATATTTATCCGGCAAAGTCAGGTCAAAAGAAACCCTTTTAAGGGTAATTGGTGAGCGTGATAGTTATTTCAAACTTTGTGTAACTTTCTTTGTTGAAGTAATTAAAATTACTTGTTGTAGCTCTCATTGGTGTACCACATTTGTGCTTAAATCACTTATGGACTAATATGCGAATTGGGGGACGTTAGGTGCATGCTTAGGAGGGGTGGAATATGATTCTGTGGTTTATGTGAAACATTGCTTAAAATATAAGCTTAATTTGGGAAACATGAGTAAAGTGGAAAAAACTGAGGAAAGTGTGAGGAAAGTTTTGAAACCTTAATATACAAGGTCTAAATAGGGCCCCGTGCCACATATGAGACATTTAAGGGCGTGATAGACATGGATAAAAGTATCCTTTTGGCAAGTAGACGTACTTGTGGTGGTTGGAGTTCGACGGCCCAGTTACGGTGAATTAACGTCATTGATT
>NMUG010005413.1:0-13150 GCA_002855965.1 Monotropa hypopitys | reverse complement strand
GTTTTACCAATAAATGTTGTATTGATATTCTCCGGATGAAATTAATGAAAGAAGTCATGTTTAGAAGTAAAGTCTCGATGTTTTGTACAAGTATACTGTGTTGTCGGATTGAAGCAAGTCAGAGATTTTGAATGAGAAAGCAAAGCCTTGGCCCAGCCTTCACTTCCTCATTGGAGGGCAATGGTCCCGAGTAGAGAATGCTCGGGATAGGTTGAGAAGGCCCATGATCATTGTTTCCGAGCTCAGATCCTTGATGAAAAATCCCAAGGTTTCTGACCTAAAAGCCTAAAGTTCTTCATTGATCCTAAGCTAAAAGCTGCCTTTAGGGGATAAGAAGTCCCAAGGTGGCCCTGGTTTGAAATGGGTGAATGGTCCCGAGCAAGGAATGCGGGAAGATGGGTTGAGAAGGCCCAGGACCATGGTTTTCGAGCTCAGTTCCTTTAGGGGATGAGAAGTCCCAAGGTTCTGACCTCAAAATTGGGTAGGAAACCCATAAGGTTCTTAACAGATCATAAGCCAAAAGCTTTAAAAAGGGATGAGAGTCCCAAGAGGGCCTAGGCTTGAAATGAATGGGAAACCCAAAAGGGTCGAGCTTGATCCTCAATCCATCATTGCCTTTAGGAGATGAGAAATCCCAAGGTAGCCTAGGTTTAAAATGAGTGAGAAATTCAGAGGATTGTGATAATCCTTGGCCAATGAAGCAATTAATTTTGTCTAAATCCTAAAAAGTGTGGGAAACCCACAAGCCCGCACAGCCTAGACTTATAGGATGTCCAGAAATTGGAGATCACAAGTTAGCTAGCAGTACAACAAATAAAAAAAGTCAAACAACATAAGTAAGAAGTAAAGTAAAGCTAAGTAACAAGTGAAAGCAAGTGTAAGAAGTATAAAGCAGAAGCATGCAATAGAAGTAAGCAGTTCATATATAAAATAAAAAGACAAGTAGCAGTCACAACAATTCAAAGAAATCCAAAGGCAAGGATACCAGCAAGCCATCTACTGGTATCGATAGTTCAGAAGTTATTACAAACCAAGTTCAAACTAAAAGTTAAACAACATCAATGACAGTATTAGTTGGGGTTGGTGCATCATTCGGTAGATTTTCAGTAGATGGCTCTGTGTTAGCAGTCGGAAGTGGTTCAAAGGATATTGTGGTAGAAGGTGGATCATCAGCAATAGTAGATGCATCAGCAACATTGGAAGGTAGATCAACAACAACAATAATGAGCTCAGCAGCAGAGGATTAAGATGTGATGGGCAGTACGACAGCTGGATCAGTAGGGTGCTAGATAAGGGGAGCATGGTCGAGGAGACCTGCTCGGTTGTCTTTGGAAGTGCGTATTCAATATTTTTCAGCTCTAGGGAAAAAGACTGGGATGACATCATGGCACTTGGCAGGGGAGTCTCCGCATGGAGTGGAGAGTCCACCACCACGCCCATAAAATCTAATGCCATACCCCAGTACTTAGAAAATATAGAATCCTGCAAGATAGGGAGTTGCTCGATAAACTCCTTTTCATAGATTGCCCTAGTCTCCATAGTTCTGGCAGCATGTCCGTCTTCCCAGGCCTGTTTGTTCACCAGGGTATGTTTTTTTTGGTCTCAGCCAGCTCTTTGCGGAACTGCTCGAGAGTGATTGTTCGTTGCTTGAACTTTTCAGTAGCCTCCTTTTACTCTGCCTGGAAAGCCTGAGTGTATCTTTTCATGTCTTCTTTGGCATCTGCTTTGGTTTTCTCCAGGAGATCTTGTTGCTTGTGAAATCTGTGATTAGCCTCCATCTCAACCTTTTTGACCCTGGCCTTCTCGGTCACTAGCTCGGCGGTCATATCAGTGGTTTTCTCTGTCAGCATCTTGATTTTATCATCATTCCTTGCAATCTGGGCCATGTAATTACTACTGATGTTTAGTTCGGGGTCGTACTGAACTTGCAGATAAGTAAGTTGGTTGTTCAGTATGGTCGCGCACTAAATGACCTGATAAAGATAAGAAGAAAAGAATTAGTTGAAGCTTGATTAAAGTGATTCATGATCATGGTAGGGCATACCTTGATTGAGTTGGCGCAAACAGTGGCGTACAAATCCCTGTAATCCTTTTACCCTCTTCATCTATGCCTTTTGGCAAAAGAAGAGCTTTGGTCAGGCCTAGTGTAGTTGGGAGTTTGAACACGCAGTCAGTCTGCCTAATAAAGTAAGAGGCACCCTTATTCAGTGCAGGAGCCCAGAGAGTGGTCTCATCAAGTGTCCTCTCTTTGCTCTTTCTAGTCCTTCTCTCTTTGGGTGCAGGGACTTCATCCTCAGAATGTGGAGGAGTCTCCTAGTCCATAGGTATGATAGTCATCAGTGGTTTCACAGTTATGGGATTAGTAGAAGAGGAGAGAGGTGCAGTAAGTTGGGTAGATTGGATTTGGGTGGATATGATAGTGGTTTTGGCAATGGTGGTTGGTGGGATGCTGGTGCCGATGGCAACAGCAATTGCCAGTGCAGTAGTTGGCAGCACATCAGAAGGGGCAGTGGTAACAGGTTTGCGTTTGGGAGGAGAGCAGATTCTTGACCCAGTAGCTTTTTGGAACAGGCCATCGAAGTTGAACCTGCTCATCTCGTCATCCTAGTGTTGGAGGAGGGGTGTTTGGTGTAGTAGGGCAGCACGACTAGAGGTGTCGGTTTCAACAACAGGCGGGACTACGGTGAGGGCTTTGCTGCAATCAGATTTCTCGTAAGTTACCTTGGTCAAAGTTTCGGCAACTCAGGGAGGTCTACGGGATTTATGATATGGATTGATGACTAGGGCAGGTTGCCTCACACCTTAGTAGCCTCGATAGTGCAGCGTTTATCCGAGAAGGTTGGAGACAGATCTTTCCATAGTTTTCCCGACAAAATTCATGTGGTTAAGTGCTCATTGTACCTCAGCCTTTAGGTACCCTTGTACTTAAGAGACTTCCGATTGATTTCATATGTTGTTGTAGTTATCACAAGTCAGATTAGTAAGAACATTAAGGGAAAGTTAGAAGCAAATAAAGAAGTAAAAATTTGATAAGGGAAGGAACTGACAAGGGGATCCATCATTGCGAGGCAGGGAGCAATCCTGTGGCTCATCGGCAGAATACTCCCAATTTCCTATAACAATGAAGATGTCATCATCATTGCCCTTATCAGTGTCGGGGGTATTAAGGACCAGTTTCCCCCGGTCAGCCATGTATTTGAAGTACCAGACCCCTTGTTTGGTACCATTAATAGTGTAATGGTACAGAATCTCGTGTATGGTCATTCGAGAACCAGTAATGCGATTTAGGGATTAAACCCCTATCACAATTCGCACCATATTGGTGGACATCTGTGTATGGGTCAAACCTAAATAGTTGCAGAACTGACAAAAGAGGGGATCGAGAGGGAATCGAATCCCTGTCTCAAAAATATCAACAACTAGAATTAAGAGGGTGTTGTCATCAGCGTCTTTCCACTTATAGTTGAGTGGGGCGAGCTCAACACACATCCTCTAGAACGTTGAAGTATTTGTTCCATCTTGTGTAGGGCATTAACCCTAACTCTGAAGATACCCATGTTCTTGAGAAATTGTTCTAAGTGCAGAAGAAGCAAGAAAAGAGTACAAAGCAGGAGAATGAGTCACTTATTGAAGGTTTGAAGATGAAATGCGTGAAGAAGTTATAGTCTGGATAAAGAGATTTCGGTCTGGCGAGAATGTGTTAAGAGAAGGCATGTTCGAGAAGTTTATGATTTGTTTGATGCGGTGTGATAAAGGCAGGACAATCAAAATTTTGAGTTGTTCGAGGTTTGTGTCTTGATTTGCGCAAATTTAGTACTAATCGCAGCATTTGGGTCCCACCGTATTTAATGGATAATGATGACTATCGGTTAAGGTAATTGATGGTTATGGATTGGTGGTTATCTGCAATGGCGCTGTTTACTGATAGTCTGATTATCTTTGTCTACTCCTGATGTGTGACTGAAGCAGTCAAAGCTAGGGGCAATTGTAGTGGGGTAAATCTGGATTAGCCACGTGGCAACGTGGATTCGGGTTTGCTATGCGGTTATTCAGTAAGGCAACAACATCAGGTATGTGCTGCACTTAGTGTATTATATGTCTGTGTATGGCACTGTGTGATAAGATCAGTCTGGGAGGATTGACATCCAAGCAGCGCAACATATAGGCATATCGAATGCACAGTCCGGATCCCCTAGATTTATCCGGAAGTACGTCTATAGGGAATCCGTGTTGAGGATGAGGTTTAGCCTTATGTGGCTACACATCCAGGTAGCACGGGAGCTCTATTCAGGGGTATACATGTTAGATCAAAGAGGATGTAGTTGGATGTGTATTCCATATGTAATGCGTGGACTAGGTCTTAAGTGATATAGCCAACCGTAGGTCCAACAACTAGGTTGCACTAAGGATTAGATCTGGCCCAGTAAGGCTGGACATCTTGGCAGCACGGAAGATAGGTGTGGAGGGACTGCAGGCTGGATCATGATGAGAACTGGTCAGCTATGTACAGAGTTGGCACCTCGACTGTGGATAAGGCTAGGCCTTGTGCGGTAAGCATCTACAATGCGAGGAGATGTTCAGCTCAGCAATAACATCGGCGGGACATTCAGGCATTGGTTAATGAGTAAGAAGTTAGTCAATGTACGTTCCAACTTTTATTAGGCTGAGTAAGTTTGGTAGAGGTACAAGAAGAAGCCAAATGGCGTGAGATGATCAGTCAGATGGATGGATTAGATGGGAGATGAGAAGTCTCCTGTCTGGATTCATCCCCCCTTCTTGATGAGAAGTCAAGGAGATGGAATGGCACATTAATGGCAGAGAGAGATACAAAAGGAAGAAGATTAGACCTCTGAAGGGGACCGACACATTTTCTAGTAATGAACCTCTAGCAAATTTCTCTCTCAAGATCTGTGTTTCTCTTTCGATTCGGGATTAAGTTACTCTTTCCTTGGACTAACTTAATCATCAGAGGGCCTTCCAAGCCGCAGTGGTGAGGGGTCTTCTAACCATTGTTGTGGTTGTAGAGTACTCGGAACATGAAGCAAACAGTAAGAAAAAAGAAAGGATTTGAGGAAGAGTTCTAGCCATCAAAGTCAAAGGTCAAAGCAGTATTCTTGTGGGGCAAGTTTTATCCACGCACAGATTCCATCCATATTCCATTATTTATCACAATATCATAACTCTTTTACAAAACCATTACACTTTTCCTTAATTTCAAGATTCAAAGATTTTTCATTTAATTCTCAAATCTTATCAAAATCCAATTGTATTTTCCTCTTTTAAAGTTTTAATCAATGTTATACATATTCCCAACTCTTATCTTGTGAAACCATATCCATTCTTATGTTTATAAAATCATTTGATTCACGTTATTCGTATTTCCAATTATCTTATTGTAGTTCTATTCCATATGAAAATATATCATACACTTTATCCTAACTTATACAATTCTAAGAGTACTCACATGATAGATGATTCACCCTATCGAACTTACTTGGCTTGACCCCTTTTTGCAGTAGAAGTTGGCTTTTAAACACCTAACAAAAGACAAATCAACTATGTAAGAATTGAAAACAGGACATATACATGCTTTCCTTCCAATTCAAATTTCCTTTGATTTCTTCTCAAACATTTTACTTTAAACCTAATATAAACACATTTCAATACACTGCTTAGATACTAATTTAAAGCCTTACATATTTCCAGGAGTTCTCGACCAAGACCCGAGCCAAAAATTCAATCAATTGGGCTCACTACCAACCGGCCTAGGCAACGGTACCAGGACCGGTGGCTCCACCAGTGGCACCAGTGGTGGAGCCGGTCCCCAACCCAGTGTTGGGCCCGGTCCTTCCCAGCTTCGCAAAAAAATCTGATCTTCTTTTGATTTTGATTGATTTACCACCAAATTCCAGTTTGTTTTCGATTTTAAAATTAATCACATGATCTATGGATGATATGTAATGAATCTATATAATTAGTTTCGAGAATTCTTACCTCAATCGGACAAATCAAAAATCCAAAGCTAGTTTGCGAAACTTGAGTTTTCTCTTCTTCCTTCGTTACTGTTTATCTTCTTTGAGTGTATTGGGTTTCTCTTCAACAACTAAATCTTTCTCTTGTTCATACTCTCTCCCGAGCACACTCTTCACCTCTCTATCACTTAATTACCTTTTAATTTACGTATTTACGAAATGATAAAATTGATATAAACGAAGTTGTATCTATGCATATATGTGCAGTACGTACATACTATTTTCACAACCCAACCTATGCTTTGACACAACACAAAACTGATTACACATGTATAGATTCAGTCCTCGACACCTACACAATTCAATTACACATGTAACCAATCCTCGCGACACCTCACACATGCATATGCATATACAATCTGTATATATCTTCTTCCTCGTGACTTCCACCATTGCTCGACACATCACAGAGCAAATCTAACTTTTCTACCTATAATACACATTTAACATTTAACTTCTATTTCTTTGCATTTAGACCCTTATGAACTAATTAAATCTTTAAATTATCTTCTATTTCATCTTTAAATGCTTTTATAAATTAGATAAGAATCCAAAAAAATCCAAATATAATTTTTAAATCATTTACTTAAGCTTTATAATTTATTTTAGCTTTTTATTTTCATTCAATAATACTTTTTTATTACTATAAACCTTAATTATTAATTGTTAATGACCCACAACTGCGATGCAGGTCTCACAATTCTTCCTCTCTTATAGAAATTTCGCCTCAACATTTTAGATACATTATTACTTCCTCTTCTTTATGATATGCGATCATCATACTCAACATTGATACACATCTACCCTCGCTTTAGCGTAGCTGCTGGTTGTCCCAATGCCCTTTCTCTAGAACTTCTCGCTACACCTCGTCCTGTCACGCCCCGGATTTTCAAACCATTTTTTTGAAATTTGATTTATAAAAGATAACTAAGTACCAACATCTATCCCAACCACACAAACATGAAAATCCAAGCATGAATGATAAGGAAATAAACTGCCAACAAACCATAGAGTAGGGGGGAGAGAGAAGTACAATTTTAAAGTTTTACAAACCTCATACTCTATACAAGCTCAAAGAGCCTAAATAAACAAAAGGTAAAAGATGGGGCTTCTTCCAAAATCCTTTCCAAAAGCTATACGCATCAAGACCTCCAAGAGAGGGATCAAAACCTGTGGAGGTAAAAAGAAGGTCGTAGCATGCCAAAGTAAGAAATATCTATCACCTAGCATGTCCAAGACTGGCGTGGACTCGTGCGTGAATGTAGGGAATGAAACACATGCATAAGTATGAGACATAAACAAAGGCAATGATCCAACTACTATCATGTGACTCCAACCAAGCTAACCATATGCAAGATATATCAACAAGAACCACTAGACCAAGTGCCCAACAAACATGCATATGAATTACCATTTCTTTCCATGATACATATGTATAAGTTCATCATTTCATTATCGATTTCATACACTGAATACCCGTTGGAATCCCATCATAAGTACATTCCAAGTTAACTTAATTGTGTCATGTTATGGATATCCCACGGAATCCCATCATAAGTACATTCCATGTTATACCAATTCCAATTATTGTATTTCAAGTAACGTTGATAGGGTAGGTTTGGTATAGGTGCCGGCCGACACACTATCCATTCCTCTCCGTCATCCCCAAAGACCGTTGGGAGGGTTAACGTCACCCTCATTGTGCACAATATTGTAGATGGAGCAACCATCCCGGGAATCCCATCATAAGTACATTCCCGTATCCAATATGTATCAAAATCACATCATTCCTATGGTTATCGTGTCAAGTACATTTGATTTGTTCATATCATAATTCTTAGCTCATGATAGTCAATTCCATGCGAGGGTCATCAATTCCATTTAATTCCATGCATGACTCAACCATGCAACCCATATTTGATCACACATGACCAATGTGTCTAATGCACCAATTCCACATCAAATATGTCCAATTGCATGAATACTAACTCAATTCGAAAATATGAATACCAATTGACCAAAAGCCCCAAATATTGAAATTTGGGTTTATGCAAGGTTTGGGGGTTTTCAACACAAGGCTCCACACATCAAATTGAACCTAGAGGGAGTTAAATACACCCCTAGAGACCACAAACCCACCATTAATTTCATGATACAACTCCCTAACCGACACTAATTTCACCAAGTCATGAGAGATATGAAATTGACCCAATTGCAAACATATAATAGGGAGAGGGAGGAGGGCACAATCAAGAACAATACTAGAGATAAATATATCCTACTTTAATGGAGCTTTACCAAAAACCTAGGATTTGAACTTCGGTGAATGGCTTCGATATGTGGCATTCCGTAGAGCTCTCGTCGCGTAGAGCAATGTTAATTTTTGCGATTTTTTCACTTGATGCTTGGAGGACCTCCAAATGTTAGAGAGAAGGGAGAGAATGTTTATAGAGGTAGATAGAGTGTGAGGGTGGCTAGGGTTTGAAAAAATGAAGGGGATGATGCCCAAGTTCGAACTAAGGGACACCTATATACTCCTCCAAAGCCAAATACCAATTTTACTCTTAATGAGCTAATTCTGGACACTGTGCACGGGTGCAACTCCTCTCTGCACCGGTGCAAACTAGCTCAAAAATCCAACAAAAGACTTTTGCACCAGTGCAAGCTTCCCTTGCACCGATGCAAACTCCCCTGCACCGGTGCAACTCATCTTTGCACCAATGTAAACTTGTTTCAAAAAAGTAGTGAGTTTGTATACCGGTGCAAGATTCCTCTGCACCGATGCAAAACTCCTAAGGACCTCCTGCACCGGTGCAAACCCACCTTGCACCGATGCATACTTCTTCTGTTACGATATTTTCATGCCAAGAACTCCCGGAACTTCCCCGAAACATATCGAATCAAACACGAACCATGTATATGAACCGAGAGGGAGTCCAAAACCTCATTCCTAGCATTAATAAAATCCGGAGAAACCATAGTAAAATCTATCAATCGATTTGAACCACGAATAAATTCCGGAAATATAATTTGAAATTACTAGTCGTGACACCTCAACCACCTTAAAAAAATTCGTCCCCGAAATTACCTAAGGTGAAAGTACAAAACATCGATACAAGTTTAACTCAAACAAATACAAATCAAAACAATTCCGGATATTTATCACGCATATCGTCTTCCCGTTCCCAAGTCACTTCTTGGACACCATGATTGCTCCACAAAATCTTCAACAATAGAATAGTCTTGCCCCGAAGCACTTGCTCTCTCGAATCAAGGACACGAATCGGCTTCTCCTCATATAACACATCGGCTTCAAGCTCCACATTAGATCAATCGATCACGTGAGACGGGTTTGGCTCATACCTCCACAACATGGCTACATGAAAAACATCGTGCACATTTGAAATATTCGACGGCAATGCTAAATGATATGCAACCTCTCCAATCTTCTCGATGATATCGAAAGGACCAATGAAAGACGGCGTGAGTTTTCCTTTATTTCCAAAGCGTGAAATATCATGGCGAGGAGACACTTTAAGAAATACGTGATCTCCTACTTCAAATGACAAAGGGACATGACGTCTATCGGCATAACTTTTGTAATGGCTTTGAGCGGTAAGCAACCTTTGACGAATCGACTTGATTTGTTCGGTGATTTTTTGCGTCATCTCCGTCCCAATAATGGCCGACTCTCCTATGTCAATCCAACAAACGGGTGATCTACACGGCCTACCATACAAGGATTCGAATGAAGTCATACCAATGCTAGAGTGATAACTGTTGTTGCGAATTCTATCAATGGCAAATGATCAACCCAACTCCTACGGAAATACAAAATGCATACCCGCAATATATCTTCAAGAATTTGAATCGTACGCTCCGACTGACCGTTAGTCTGTGGATAGAAAGCGGTGCTAAACAAAAGCTTCAAACCAAGAGAACTTTTCAAACTACGCCAAAACCGAGATGTAAATCGCAGATCTCTATCGGATACGATAGACGAAGTTGAATAATCTCCCGAATATACAATCGGCTCAATGAATCAACGGATTGAGCAACTCGAATCGGCAAATAGTGAGCGGTCTTTGTCAAACGATCAACAATGATCCAAATAGCATCTTGACCACCCGACGACTTTGGCAAACCCGAAGCGAAATCCATTGTGACATGCTTCCACTTCCACTTGGCAATCGGTAACGGTTGTAGCAAACCGCCAGAACATTGATGTTCGGACTTGACTTGTTGACAAGTGAGACATCTAGAAACGAACATAGATACGTCTTTCTTCATACCCGACCACCAAAATTGACATTTTAGATCATGATACATCTTCGTTCCACCTAGATGAACGGCTAACGGTGAATGGTGAAACTCGTGAAGAATACCTTCTCGGCAAGATGAAGGAACGAACAATCGGTCACAAAATCGCAAACTCGAATCCGCGTGTATTATCCACCCTTGACGTGTATCTCTGCTAAGAAGCTTTGCCTGTAACTCTAATGCTTCCGAATCGTCGGCTTGTACCTCAATAACCCACCGAGATAACTCCGAATGAATCGACAAGTTTCACAAAGTGGCTTGCTCTCTAATCTCTTTGGTATGCAAAACAAACGAACCCAAATCCTCAATGGACTTCCAATCACGTACGGCTAAGCTCGCAAGATGAGAAGAATTTCGACTCAATGCGTCCGCAACCACGTTGTCTTTACCCGGATGATAGTGCAATTCGAAATCATGGTCCTCCAAATGCTCCATCCATCGACATTGCTGTAGATTTATCTCTTTTTGCGTGAAAAAGTACTTCAAGCTTTTATGATCGGAAAATACTTCAAACTTCTCACCGTAAAGATAGTTATGCCACATCTTCAATGCAAACACAATCGCCGCAAGCTCAAGATCATGAGTGGGGTAATTCCTCTCGTGCTCCTTCAATTGCCTCAAACCATACGCTACCACCATTCCTTCTTGCATGAGAACGCAACCCAACCCGTCATGTGATGCGTCGCAATAAACTACATAACCCACTCCTCTTTCTGGCACGATAAGAATGGGAGTGGAAGTCAACCGACTCTTTAATTCCTCGAAAGCGGCCTCGCAAGAATCATCCCAAACAAAAGGAACACCCTTTCAGGTCAAATGTGTCATAGGAGCAGCCAAATGAGAAAAATCCAAAGCAAAATGCCTGTAGTAACCCGCAAGCCCAAGGAAACTACAAATATTGAACACATTCTTCGGACGCGGCCATAAGAAAATGGCATCGATCTTACTAGGATCCACGGAAACATCTCCATTAGAAATGACATGGCCAAGAAACTTCACCTCCGGTATCCAAAACTCACATTTGTTGAGTTTGGCATATAAACGATGCTCCCACAACAACTCCAACACCACCCAAAGATGAATCTGGTGCTCTTCCTCCGATGCCAAATAAATAAGAAGATCATCCATGAACACCACTACGAAACGATCAAGATGAATACGGAAGATACGGTTCATGAGATCCATGAACATCGCTGGAGCATTGGTCAAACCGAACGGCATAACAACAAACTCATAATGACCATATCGTATACGAAAGGCCGTCTTCAGAATATCTTCTGCACGGACTAACAACTGATGATAACCCGATTGCAAATCAATCTTGGAGAAGCATGTAGAACCACGAAGTTGATCAAACAAGTCGTTGATCCTTGGTATAGGATACTTGTTCTTGACGGTGACACGGTTCAATTTACGATAATCAATACACAAACGCAAGGAACCATCCTTCTTCTTGGCAAACAAGGCTGGAGCACCCCACGGTGATGAACTAGGGCAAATAAAACCCAACTCATACAATTCTTGCAACTGGGACTTCAACTCCTGCAACTCGGTCGGTGCGAAACGATAAGGAGGAATCGATATAGGAGACATACCCGGCAACAAGTCAATAGAAAACTCAACTTCCTGTTTGGGAGGCAAACTCGGTAACTCTTTCAGAAAGACATTAGGAAACTCGCAAACAACAAGGGGCAACTCCCTTCGGTGAGAAACATTATTATCCAAGCTAAGACTCGTAAGCAAGCAACTAATAGAATCACGCTCCCTGGGATCATAGAAGCAAGCGCCTACCATCTCCTTTCTCTCACCGTAAACATAAAAATAATCTCCATTAGGAGAGCGTACCCGAACTCGACGCCGATAACAATCGATGGTGCCATAGAAGGTAGATGATCAATCCATTCTGAGAATAAGATCGAATCCTGACATACCCAGCACGATGAAATCGAATATAAAATAGCAATCTTCCATCATCAACTCGCAATCCCGGCAAACCCGGTTTAGCATAACACGACCTCTTACCGGAATATCTACAAATATAGGTGGACCCAAGACATCCACGTCCAACTCTAATGCACGGATGAATGATGCAATGATGAAAGAATGCGATGGACCCGAATCGAACAGAACACTAGCCCACGAATTGTAAATAAGAAACATACCATGAACTACTAAAGTCACGGACTACTGCTGTGAAGTAGATAGAGTAGGAACAGTAGGGATGGCATAAGCTCTGCCATGAGTAGTGGAACCTTGAAAGTGACCACCTCTCTGTTGAAACTGATGTGTTGGCCTGACAGGAGCTACACCTCCACTAACACGAGAAGCCTGATCTGAAATAGCTGGTCCTGACTGACTAGTGCGCTGATGCCCACCTTGAGGCTATTGTACTGAACCTGCATCACTGTGACCGCTGGATCTCCCTGGAGAGTATTTCACCATGTGACCCGCCTGGCCACACTCAAAGCATACAGGAGCTCTGCACTCAACTCGCATATGCCCTGGATGATAACATCGATGACAGATAATCGGACCCTTTGTTGAACCCGCACTACCCTGTGAGTTCTGTCCCCTAGAAAAGTGAGACTACTCCCGCTGGCGCTTCCTCCCAAAGCTTCCCGATGATAAACTAGAAGCAGATACCTGACGATGCGGCTCCCATACCTTCACTCCCTGGGACGACTCTCTCCTCGGCTCTATAGCTTTAGCATAATCGACAATATCTGCAAAGGTACGGATCCGCTGGCTCATCACTAGCCTTTGGATCGATGAATGAAGATCCCTTTCAAAGCTCTTGC
>NMUG010005412.1:0-13150 GCA_002855965.1 Monotropa hypopitys | reverse complement strand
TGATTATCGCACGAGGATGTAGAACTGGGTCTCGCGAAAGTTTGTTTCGAAAATGAAATCGAGTCACAATCGCAGATCGATACAGAAGGTTCATTGTTTCCAAATCGCAGATATACATCCACAGCAAAAGATTTGTTCCAAAATCAAATTTGATAGCAACCTGTGATTCGCGAGAGTTTTCAATAGGCAATTTCCATTTGTGGCAAATTGATTTCGTAAATCAATTGAGGAATATGACAGAGGAGAATCCTGATCATCAATTACCAAAAATCTACCGCAACTTTATTTTCTAATTCGATTCATTTCCGAAAATCAACTCAAATCGAATTTGACAGGTAATCCGATCAGCAACTTCCTAAACTGATTCAAGATTCAAATCACCGGGGGTTTCAAAACCGAATGCGTGCATACATATATTATATAATTGATAATCGCAGTAAGGTGACAGGTGTAGCACACGAGAAAGACACAACAAGCATAACAAAGTGATACAAAAAAAGGTGTGTGTGTGTGAGGGCTTACTAGGTGCTGATAAACACTGTTGCTGCGAGGGTTTGTGAGTGCAGTGGAGCTGCGTTTGAGTGAGAATACATAAACACAGCAAGGTTTGTACGAGGGAGAAATAGATACAGTGTGTCTGAGGGTACTGTGACAGGATGAGAAGGTGAATAGAAACTGCGTAGGTGATACACAAGTTGAGTATGCGATACAGTGCCCATAGCCATATCATAAATTGCAGAGCAATGTATACATAGTGTATACACACATGGAGATATAATCAGGGAGTTCTAACCTCTGATTTATGAGATTGTACTCAATTGTTAACACTTGTTCTTGAGCTTTACCTACCGTTCTCTATTAACAGATTTAGGGCTTTTCAAGACAAGGGTATATTTGTTTTGATCATAGTTATCGTTTTGTTATATCACTGAAGATTACTTTATTTGGTCGATATCATTTCAACAATTATCGTATTCAAACTTTGTAGATCATTGTTGATCATTTTTATGTTTTGTGAACTAAACTTTATAGTTTAGATTCGCAAGTCATAGTTTCACAAGTTTGTTCATATTGTTGATATATAAAATAAATCTATGTTTATGATTAAACAGTGATTGGTGTTATCTCTCTCTACTTTGTTCATTAATTGCAAAATCTTAAAAATAACTAAAATGAGTTTAAAAAGTCTATTCACCCCAGTCTCTAGACATATTCTATTCATTCCATTGCATGTAATTTCAGTCAAGAAGGATGAAACTCTGCAGCTTTGCATTGAATATCGAGAGTTGAGGAAAGTCACTATAAAGAATAAGCACTCGCTGCCTCGAATCGATGACTTGTAAGTCAAAGTCGAAGATGTAGAGAAGACTACCTTTCACACTCGATACGGGCATTTTGAATTCTTAGTTATGTCGTTTGGCATAAGCAACGCAACTACAGCATTCATAGATCTCATGATCCGAGTCTTGGTCGATGATCTCGATGACTTCATGATCGTATTTATCGACTACATTCTTATCTATTTGAGAGACGAAGGGCAACGCATGACACACTTATCAATCGTCCTACAGACCCTGAAGGAAATATGTCTATATGCGATATTCAGTAAGTGTGAATTATGTCTCAAGAGTGTTCATTTTCTTGGACACATTATCGATGACCGCGGAATTTCGGTAGATCCTCAGAAGATAGAAGCAATTCAAGGATGGCCAAGACCAACCTTGGTGACAGAAGTCTACAGCTTCTTAGGGCTTGCCGGTTATTACCGACGATTCATTCATGATTTTTCGAATATTGCAATACCCATGACGGAGTTAACGAAGAAATGGGAGCCTTTAATCTGGTCAGAAAGAAGAGAAGAATGCTTCCAAGAACTGAAAGGAAACTCGCGAGCGCACCGGTGCTAGTTCTATTAAAAAAAGGAGAAAGTTTTGAAGTCTATAGTGATGCATCGTTGAAAGGACTTGGATGCATCATGATGCAACAAGGGAAGGTTATCGGGCCTCTCGACAACTAAAGACCTACGAGAAGAATTTATCTTACTCACGATTTGAAGCTTTCCTTAGTGGTTTTTGCATTAAAGATATGGCGCCACTATCTCTATAGAGTCACTTGCCACCTATTCACCGATCACAAAAGCTTAAATTATCTATTCACCCATAGGGAACTAAATCTCAGGCAACGGAGATGGTTGGAGCTCATAAAGGACTATGACCTCAACATCCAGTATCACCCAGGAAGATCCAACACGTTAGCAGACGCTTTGAGCTGGAAGGGGAAGGAAGAATTTAATCCCTTGCAAGGTCATCTCACCACCATTATGGAGGAACCCTCTATCTTAGAAGAAATGAGATTGGTGCAAATGAATGACCTAAAGCTAAAGAAGATTTTCGAGGATGCCAAGGACAAGCTAAGAAGCGAGTTCACTACGCGGGACGAGATTCTCGAATTTTGAAATTGTTTATGCATACCCAATAATGAAGAAATCAAGCAGAAGATTATGAACGAAGGACATCTATCAAAGTTCGCAATTCATCTAGGGAAAGGAAAAATGTACCAGGATCTCAAGAAGTCATACTGGTGGATAGGCATGAAGCGAGACATAATCAACTATGTCAACCGATGCCTGTAATGCCAAAAAGTCAAAGCCATTCGTCAGAAGCCCGCATGATTGCTCCAATCCTTGCCGATCCCAAAATGGAAGTGGGAAGATATCACAATGGATTACGTCATAGGACTGCCTCGTTCAACCAAGAGCAATAATGCGATATGGGTCATAGTAGATCACCTAACCAAATAAATGCACTTCCTTCTAGTCAAGAATACGTACTCGATGGACCAGATGGCAACCACCTACATATACGAGATGGTTCGATTGCATGACACTCCAATGTCTATCACATCAAACAGAGCCCGTGGTTCGTGTCCAGATTCTGGAAATCATTTTAAAAAGCCATGTGGACGACGTTAAATTTTAGTACAGCCTTCCATCCTTGGACAAACAGTCAATCACAAAGAACCATTCAGACATTAGAGGATTTGCTACGAGCTTGTACGCTGGAATTCCAATGAAGCTGGGAAGAGAATCTACCACTAAAAAAATTCACCTACAACAATAGTCATCAAGCTAGCATTGCGATGTCACCTTTCGAAGCATTATACGAAAGAAAATGCAGATCGCCATTGTGCTAGACAGAAGCCGGAGAAGCGGATCTCACGGGACCAGAGATTGTGCAAGAAACAAGATAAAAGATCAAATTAATTCAAGATCCGACTAAAAGCCATCCAAGATTGCCAAAAGAGTTACGCGGATGCTCACCGAAGGGAACTGTAATTCCTAGAAGGCGATAAAGTATTCTTAAAAGTTCCCCCTATGAAGGGCATCATTCGATTTGGAAAGAGGGGGAAATTGAATCCATGCTACATCAGGCCATTCGAAATCCTTGAAAAGATAGGACCAGTTGCATATCGTCTCACTCTGCGACTAGAATTAGTCAATGTTCACAACGTGTTTCACATATTGATGCTTCAAATTATATACCCGATCCATCTCACGTCTTAATACAATCGCCAATCGAGATCGAAAAGAATTTGTCTTACGCAGAATGACCCGTGAGGATCATGGACCGCAGGAACATCGACTCAGGAATAAAGTTATTCCTTTAGTCAAAGTTTGGTGGGAAATCAGCTAGGTAACGAGGCTACATGGGAGAAAGAGAGCAATATGCGTCAGATGTATCTAGCATTATTTGAATGAAGGTATATTTTCATTACCATTTGTTGAAATCAATGTTTTGTTGATCTATTTTAGTCTGCCTAAGTTTGGGGACCAAACTTCCTAAAGGTGGGGAGAATGTGAGGTCTCGACCAAATAAAATGGATTTAAATATTGAAAATATAATTTTGGGTATTTTGGGTATTTTCGAAATTTAATTAGAATTATTTGTAGCTTAAAAGAAGGATTGTTGGGCAATATGGTAAAGAATTTGAGGCTTAGGGGTCAAATGGTGAAATTAATAAGTTGGGGGCTCAATTGATGTTCTGTTGAAGTCGGAGGGCCAAACTGGTATTAGCCGACCAATGATGGGCTCTGGCCAAAGTGACAGTGTGTTGTCCAATTCGGACTGACATGTCAGGAAATTGACAAGACCGATCAACATTAATTCTAGGGATTGCCCACACACTTGGACCTGCTTCAGATTGACTGGGCAGAGCAGGAGGGTGCCGTACAAGCCACCCTCTGCATGACAATGATGGCCGGCAGGTCGAGACATGTCCATCTGAGCATTTAATGCAGCATGGCTCCCTTCTTACTATAAATAAGTCATCCTCCACATTCATTTTTTACACCAACCTCCCTTTCACTTATTTAAGTCTCCCAATTGGAAGAACCCCTCCATTGATCTCCAAGTGTCCAGCAACCTTTGGTCGAACACTTAGACAATCCTTCAATCTTCAAGATCACATCAACCTTCGACAATCAGTCTCTCAATTCTCAGGCCTTCGACAAAAACCTTCTCCTCCGAACGGATCAACCTCCACTATTTGGCAAACTTATGCCCGAAGAAGACCTTGTGCTCAACAACCATCCTTGAATCTCTCAAGTGCTCGACAAACTTATCCTCTGGCCAAAGGTAACTCTTGCTTCCATTTGCTTATATTTGATAGTCCTTTGGTATAAGTAGAGTATAAAATTAAAATTTAAAATAAGTGTAAGGATGGTGGTTAAAGTGATGGAATTGAGTCTTATGGGTATAAAATGTATAAGATGGAATTGTGTTATGTTATACCCCAACTAAGGTAGATAGTGGCATATTGGATTATATCCTAAGGGGTCAAATGACCCCATGGTATACTAAAACTATTGGAACATTTCCCTAATGGATTTAAGGGTACAAAATATGTCCTATGTACAAGTTATACTCATTCTAGACTAACCTATGGGAGAGAGGGTTTAAAGAGAACTTGAGAGGAGGAAGGAAAGGGCTTGTAGATTGAAGGACAAAGAAGCTTGCTTGAAGGACTCCTAGTTATCAAAGGTTAGTTTTTCTCATGTTTTAAGCCTTAGGAACCTTAGAAAACTAAGGAAGAAATTTAAATAAAGTTAGGAACAATTTACTAGTTTTGCTCAAGATTATATTACAAGGTATTTTGATGGATTTTATGGTCCTAGAAGTGTTAAGGGAAGCAAGGAAGCTAAGGTAACATGTTTTCCCAATAAAAAATAGTAGGAAATAGTGTTTTGGAGGAAACCCATAGGTAATTCTGAAAAAAACCAATAACACCATCCAATCGGTGGGCGACCGGTATACCGGTCGGCTCACAGGTCCATGTATCGGACCTTTGAAAATGGTTGGCCCAACCAAAACTGTCGAGAGCTGAAGAACTGGCTCACGGGACGGTATACCGACCGACATACCGGTTCGGTACTGGTCCGGCTTTTGATCAGGGGAAATAATAAAATTTCATTTGGGGTTGGTTTTAAAAGGTCCTAATTGAGTTAAGGGATGATAGAGGGTCAAAATCCCAGAGTTTAGAGCTATTATTAACAAACTCTAAGATGCTTAAATGACTTAAAGAAATAAAAAATAAGGGTTTAAGGAGAATACTTATATGCTTAAATCCCTTTGTACTAATTTCAGGGAATGAGACTAACTTACCAGAGACGTCTCAAAAATATAATTAGAGCGGCGAATCAAGAGGTGAGTCCGTTATTTACATTTTTCACATATTGTTTAACTGTTGTGTGGTGCACTTAAGCATTACCTTTGAATATGTGAATAATGAATCATGTTGTTCTACTTGGACATGTTTATGTGATAACATGTTATGGGTTGGCTAAGCATGTTCACGGACACTTTCCTATATGTTTTTTATGGGTTATATGTTATCATTTGATTCCTGTGAGGTTATTAAACAAGAAATGGTTATCAAATTGATGTGTGAAAAGAGATGATTATCCAAAGATAGAATGTGAAATAATTATTAAATAGAAACTGGTTATCGAGACTGTGAAAATAAATAAAAGATTCTGGTCATTGGGACCGCTGGTTATTGAGATTGTGTTGGGACGTTATCGTACATTGCAAGCGGACACGTTTTCTAGATGGAGCCATAAATGATTATACTCTGGCATGTCCAGTGTGGCAGAACAATGTCGTTGAGAAAACATCGAATGACAAGTGATGCTTGAAATTAATAAATAAATAAAGGCTTAATAAAAAAGAATGTGAAATCTTGCTGGACACGTTGCTTATTGTCCATGTGCATTCTGTACTTGTGTCTCTACAGTTATGCAATATATTCTTATGTATTTAACGAACTCTTGGATTTCTTGTTGTGTTTATACTTGTAAATCCAGATACGGAGCATAGTTGATTGGTTCACTACAGGATTCAGGCGACAAGACACTTCTGGCAGGGTAGACTTAGGTGTTCTTTTAGATGTATGTCATCATTGGGTTATATTGAACATTTTGGTTGAGAAAAAGAATTGTAATATAATGAAGCTTGTTTTAATAAGTTATGAACTCCGGGTTGTGTTGTATAATATTTTTTATTTAACTTTTGTTGTTTGGAAATATTAAAGGAAAAATTAAATTCAAGGTTGGATGCTTACGATTGGAAATTTGGGAATCTGTGTTAATTTGGTCGCACTCTATATCATTAGGGCTGCTTGTTTTAGCTTTAGTGGTAAGTGGTGTGATAGTTTTGGTATCAGAGTCTAGATTTTGAAAATGATTGTAGGAGTGGGGTAGGGGAAGCGGTAAATCCAGAAATATTGTGTGTATCTGTTGGCTAACAGGAGGTCTAACCTGAAGAATGCTCGATCACTGTTTCTTCTAGTTAGAAGTCTTGGCAAGTAAATGGATATGTATGATTTTTGGAAGCATTGAGTCTAGAGTCTATTTAGTAGTAGACCTTAGAATGTACTGTAAGTCACTAAAGTGTATTCTTAAATACTTGTTGCATGTGGATTGTTGCTTTCCATTTGGTTACATCTATTGTGTTGTTGGAATAGGATTAAGAAATGGAACATCCCGAGGATACGGGGTCCACAGGACCAGGTGTTGGAGAAGTCAACCAACCTCCAACCCCAGAAAGCCCACTTGATGTGGGTGATATGGATAGAGTTATGATAGCATTGTCTCAGGTAGCCGAGAATCAAGCTGCTTTTGCCCAATGGCAAGCAAGTCAAGCCGCTACAGAAGAAGCATATATAGGTATGATAGAAAGATTTTGAAAATTGTTTCGAAGTGAGTTTGGGGGTGTGGCCATACCTAGTGAGGCTGAGTTCTGGTTAAAGAGTGTTGAAAGGGTATTCAATGTAATGGGGGAACAGATGAACAAAATGTCTTGTTAGCCTTTTCAATCTGAAGGGTGAGGCTTTGTCATGGTGGGAGGTGGTGAGTCGACAGTGAACGATTCCTTTGCCTAGGGTTGAACCGTTAGTACCTGGAGTCGTGACTTGGTCTATGTTTACCCAAGTTTTTAACGACCAATACTGTTCTGAAATTTACCGATTTGAGCAAGAAGCTGCTTTTATAAATTTAAAATAAGAAAGCATGTCTGTAGTAAATTACGAGGCTAGATCTGCCTCTCTATCTCGATATGCCACCAAATTGGTAAACACAGATGGTGAAACGTATCGACAGTTTAGGAGTGGTTTAGCACACGGTATTTCAACT
The DNA here is from genome assembly GCA_002855965.1 of Monotropa hypopitys. NCBI lineage: Eukaryota > Viridiplantae > Streptophyta > Magnoliopsida > Ericales > Ericaceae > Monotropa > Monotropa hypopitys. Next base: position 5,463 of record NMUG010005412.1, on the reverse strand, counting down.
CGACTGACATCATTCCGTGAATGGAATTACGCTGATTTGGTCGATATGACCAGAAAGATCAGCAAAGATGTCCAGGAGATGTATGGACACCGAGAGAGTTTTCAGATGAGACCAAGAGGTCCTGTGGGGGAAGTGGTAGACCTAGGGAGTCTAAGCCCCAGTTTAGAAAAGGGCAGAGTGGTTTGAAATCTCAGGGTGGTGGATTCAGAGGCAAATGGGAACAAGGGGAAACTGTTAGTCAGTGTCAAATGGACCTGGTGGTGGACGACAATGCTTCAAATGTGGGTCATCCAATCATCTTATTCGATATTGTATGGAAAAGGGTGGAGTACCTAGAAGTCCAAAATGTTTTAATTGTGGGGAATTTGGGCACATAACACCATATTGTACCAGGCCAAAAGCTGCAACTACTCCTTCAGTGGGCAGTGTGACCGGGAAAGTGAATAAAGGCAGTAAAGTTTTTGTAGCATCCAGGAGAGTATTTTCCATCACACAACAAGGGGTCCATTTATCTCCTGATGTAGTTACGGGTATTTTTTCTGTATCTGGGCATCTCGCACGTGTACTCCTTTATCTGGGGTCAACACATTCCTTTATTTCTATAGTTTATGGTAAATCTTTGGATAAATCTCTTATATCTCTACCATGTGTTTTGGCAATAGCAATCCCTGTTGGGGACACGGTTTGTTTGACACCTATTATCCTGTCTGCGAATTTAAAATTAATGGGAAAACATTATTGGTAGATTTGGTGCCATTGATTATGGTTGATTTTGATGTAATCCCGGGGATGGATTTTCTAGCTACACACTATGATACCCTAAACAGCTTTTATAAAAAAGTTGTGTTTAAGATACAGGGAAGAGAAAATCTTAAAATTTGTGGTGAGAAGATAAAAGGAAGATCGCGTCTTATCTCTAGCATTGAAGTTAAGAGATTGTTAAATAAGGGTTGCCATGTATATTTAGCTTATGTTTTGGATATTCATAAATCAGGAGCTAGCATTGAGGATTATTCAGTAGTTAATGAATTTGGGGATATTTTTCCTGCTGAATTGTCGGGTATGGTTCCTAATAGAGAAGTAGAATTTACTATTGAGTTTGTTTATGGCACCAATCCTATTTCTACAATACCTTATAGGATGGCACCTGCAAAATTATTTGAATTGAAATTACAGTTGAAGAATTACCTTGAAAAAGGTTCTATTCAACCTAGTGCTTCCCCTTGGGGTGCACCTGTTCTGTTTGTTAAAAAGAATGACGGTAGTATGTGAATGTGTATAGACTATCGTCAGCTCAATAAGGTGACTATAAAAAATAATTATCCTCTTCCCAGAATAAATGATTTGTTTGATCAGCTTCAGGGATCCACTGTGTTCTCAAAGATTAATTTGAGATCGGGGTATCATCAACTAAAAGTGAGGGAGACTGATGTTCCCAAAACCGTTTTCAGGACTCGTTATGGCCATTTTAAATTTTTGGTAATGCCCTTTGGTTTGACAAATACTCTCGTTGTGTTTATGGACTTGATGAACCGAATTATCCAGCCATACTTGGATTCTTTCATAGTGGTCTTTATCAATGATATTCTAGTGTATTCCAAAAATCAAGAAGACGTCAAATATCACTTGAGGCTAGTATTGCAAACCCTACAGGAGAAACAACTATATGGAAAACTTAGCAAGTGTGAATTCTAGTTATCGAGTGTGATATTTCTGGGTCATGTGATTTACAGTGAGGGTCTGTGGGTAGATCCTAAGAAGATTGAGGCTATTGTTAATTGGAAGAGACCTACCATTGTGTCAGAAATCCAAAGTTTTCTGGGGTTAGCCAGATATTATCGATGATTTATCTAGGGTTTCTCTTCTATAGCTCTTCCGATGACTAAATTACTTCGTAAAGATGAAAAGTTTCGGTGGTCCAATGAATATGAAATAAGTTTTCAAACTCTAAAACAAAACTTGGTTAGTGCACCTGTATTATCAATGCTGAAGGGAATGAATGATATGGTAATATATAGTGATGCATCGCTGCGTGGTTTGGATTGTATGCTAATGCAACGGGAAAAGGTTATTGCCCATGCCTCGAGATAGCTGAGACCTAAGAAATTGAATTATCCCACACACGATTTAGAATCGGCAACTATGGTATTTGCACTCAAATTTTGGTGACACTATCTGTATGGAGTTACCTGTGAAATCTATACCAACCATTAAAGTCAAGTATTTGTTCACCCAGAAAGAACTTAACTTAAGACAAAGACGGTTAATGTAATTAATAAAAGATTATGATTGCACCATACATTATCACCCTGGAAAGGAAAATGTGGTAGCAGATGAGTCATAAATCTGCCAGAAGCTTGGCTTGTGTGTATTGTGCTAGGGTTGAAAAACTCTGTGAAATGAAGAAAATGTGGGTTAATTGTATGTTTGGGGTAAATGATGTTTTCTTGGCCCAATTATCCGTACGACCATTATTTATTGAAATAATTCAGGAGGGTCAGAAAAAAGATGTATACCTAGAAGGGATGAGGCAAAAAGTTATAAAAGAAGAAATCCCAAACTTTAAAATTAGAAACAATGGGGTGCTTATGTTTAAACAACGAATGTGTATGTCAAATGATGATAAACTCAAACACGATCTTTTGGAGGAAGCCTACAGTTCAGCCTATGCTATGCATCCGGGTGGAACCAAATTGTATTGTGATCTAAGAGAACATTTTTGGTGGAAAGGGATGAAATGGGAAATAGCTGAATTCATGTCAAAATGTGTAACTTGTCAAAAGGTAAAAGTTGAACATCAACATCTAGCGAGTTTGTTGCAGAATTTACCCATTCCAGAAAGGGGTACGATTCTATTTGGGTGATAATTCACAAACTTACAAAATTAGCTCATTTCTTGTCTGTCAAATCTAATTTCTCTATGGATCATTATGCTAAACTACATGTGGATGAAATCGTTCGATTGCATAGAGTTCCTGTATCCATTGTAAGTTACCGGGATCCTAAGTTTACTTCTAGGTTCTGGTCAAGTTTGCAGCATGCTTTAAATACTTCATTGAAATATAGTACATCATTTCACCTACAGATGGACGGTCAATCCGAGCGTACCATACAAACGTTAGAAGATATGTTACGATCTTGTGTGTTAGATTTTGAGGGAGCTGGGATGATTACTTACCCTTAATTGAGTTCGCCTACAACAACAGTTTCCAAAGCAGTATCAGTATGGCACCTTATGAATCCCTTTATAGGAGATGGTGTCATACTCCTATTTTTTGGAGTGATGTATGGGAACATCAACTATTGAGTCTTGAATTGATATAGCAAACCTATGAGGGAGTGAAAGTAGGAAAGATTGAAAATTACCCAAAGTCGACACAAAAGCTGTAATATCCATTCTGAGAAATAATAAATGATGTGAATTTAATAAATAAATTGCATAAGTTTAAATAGAAATCCCTATAAATTAAAATAGGAATGATTATGAAATAAAAATGGTATTATGGTGTGAGTGAGAGGATTAATTAACTTAAGACAATATACTTAAATTATGGTGGATTAAAGCACAAATAAGAAATAATATTTGAGAGTATTCTACTAGAAAGGATACAAGTGAGTTAGAGTGGTGTGTGAAGTATCAAATCAAATTCTAATTGAGTGTAGCCTAACTAATTAGAAGTAGGTGCGCTAGATTAAAGTTATTTGGTTGTAGCCTAACTAAAAGGGAGGGAGTATACTAGATAAATTTCCTAAAGAGACAACCTTTGTTGCTTTGCAAAATCTGTCACAAACTTGTAATCACTCCCATAAGGCATTTTGGGAGCAAAATTGAGAGGAAGAAAGAAGGGCTCAAGGTGAGAATTCAAGGGGATTTGCTTGGGAACTTATTTGCTACAAATCAAGTGTTAAAGGTAAGCTTTTAATCCTTATAATTCATGGGTTTTGTTGAGATTTTTGTTAGAACATATTGGGTGTTCTTAATTTCTGAAATTCTTTGGGAAAAGTATGAAAAGTATATGATTTATGTAAGTTTTTTTTAAAATAAATCATGGGAATATGTGGGTAATGGTCTAAGGACCTTATATCCAAAAGATGGTGAGTTTTGGTTAAGAGATTTGATTTGAGGTTGAGCTAGAACATTAGGTGCTCTGTTTTCTAAAAAAATTGAGTTTAAGGGTAATAAAGTCATATACAATTTGATGATTTGCAAAACAAAGTTTGGCGTTGTGTAGGGAAGTGTCTTAGGAGATTGTGTTTACAAAAACAAGTCATTTGGTTTAGTAGTTTGGAAGACAATCGAGATGGAGTGCAAGGTGGTAAGCTGTCTGGAATCAAGTAGAACTCACTGTTGGGGACCGGTAGGGAGGCGGGATCACCGGCCGGTATGCCGGCCGACATACTGGTGGACGGTTGGGGGAAATTTTGGCCAGTAGGTTTGTGAAAGAAATGGAACAAAAATTATCAAGGACCGTCTCATCGGACGATATGCTGGCCGGCCTACCGACCTGAGCAAAATTGGGGCAGAATGTCTAGGATACAAACCTATGTAACCCTAAGCTTAATTAAGAGCCTAATGGAAGTTTTAAGAATGATTTTAAAGTTAGGGGAAATGAGAAATGAATATGAGAATTAAAATTATATGTAATGTTTAAAGTGTAATTTTATTTTGAGCATGTTATATATTCATTGTTATTGATATTCTAATTGGTACAGGTAAGGAAACAAACAATCCCAAGGCGTCAAAGTGGGGATAGACATCGCCTTTGGTATTCGGTGAGTTTGTCGGGTTATGATAAATATTAGTAATTTATGTTAAATTATTCAAGCATGTGTAGGTTAAAATTTTTGTAAATCATTGTATAACGGTTCGTAAATTTAAATGCAATTTCCCGTCACTTTGAATTTGTCCGTAAGAATATTCAATCACTTTGATAGTCATTTAATCTCATTTGGAATCAACCAATATTATTCCCTCGAATTGATGACCCTTTTGGTCATTTTAATTAAGTTCCAAATAGATTCAAATATGCCTCCCAAGCCTTCCAGAATTGATTATTGAATCACGGGGAATTGAGTATTCTTGAAAAGGGGATTCGAGGTGTTAATGGATGTTCGGGTGATGGCCATGAGTGTTCGGCAATCACCATCCTAGAAATAAAATCTTCCATTTTATTGCCTTTATTTCAAAATATAGTGTGGTCGCCTCCCTATCTATTTCGATATGAGTTCTGTTTAGATTGGACATACCTCACCTCATTTCGATATGTAAAAGGGGAGACATGTCGAAATGTTCCCTTGTATTTCTTCATCAGTGAGTTCCCAGACCATCTTCATTTCGATATGAATTGGGGCAACATATCGATATGTTGCTTTGAAAATTTAAGTCAGTAGGTTTCCCCCTTTGTTGCATTTCGATGTGTTGCTTGGACATATCGAAATGCATCCTCCTGGTACCCTATATCC